>OMKY01213885.1:0-22199 GCA_900302395.1 Bregmaceros cantori | reverse complement strand
ATAGCTAGGGAGAAAGACAGAGATAGTGAGGGGAGAGCAAGAGGGACAAGGAGAGAAATAGCGAGAAAGTGACAGGGAAAGAAAGAGAGATAGTTAAGAGGCGAACATGAGAGGAAAGAGAAAAGAGCTGCAACAGATTAACGGAGCAAGTGTAAGATATGCTCCCAATGCAATGGCACATTTTGAGAACAGATAGCACGACCCACACCTCTTTGTCCTTGGCAAGGGTCTGGTACAGTTTGAGAGCCAGGCTTGACGTGCCGTTGGCCAGCAAAGAGGCCTGGGTGCTCAGCAGCTTGTCTGGGGTAGCGGTGGCTGCCCCCAGCGCCCCCTGGAGGAGAGACAGGCTCAGCACACTGGCTACCAGCAGCAGCATCTTGAGGCACTGACCTTACAGGGAGAAAAGAGCACACGAGAACCATGGGTCCTTAAAGACCATGTGACGGACAACCTCATACAACCTTCTACCTTTGGTCCAAGACAACTGTAATTAGCTAGTGGGTTTCATCTACTAGAACAGATTATAGCGCATGTGTAAAAACCTCATTCATTTCCATTTTCACCATTTCCCATGCAATATCTTTGTTTCCCAAATAGATGGCGCAATTGTCTGAAGTTAAAAGTGATTGGCCTTTCCCATTCGCTGCCCACAAATTGCGATGAACTCGACTAACAATGAATTTCACAATGCTGATTACATTAACAAGCACAAAACACGGAGACCATTTCACTTTAGACCGGTACATAATACAATCTATAAACATTGCACATTATTGTGCAACGTGAATTACAACTATTCCTGCTTTGTCAATTTGTTTTTTGTTGGATTCTAGTTTAGTAAATAGATAAATTAATTTAGTTGATTCAATATAACCACAGAAATTAGATTTTCAAGATTTTGTTGGGTAATAATGTTTTGAATGTTGACATTCCAATGTTTTGATTGAATGTGATTCCGGTAAATTTCGATTAATTTAACTTTGCACCTTTTCTTAAGTGTCCAGGTTTGATTTATCACATTGTGCGTATGCTCCTGGCCCAGTCCCGCTATCAAATTTGACCCATTCTGGCCCGCAATTTAAGTTTACCCACCCCTGTACTAAACAGATGACTAATAGGTTAGTTCCTACAGTGGATGGCATCCCACATTTTTGCCAACTAAAGGGCCTGGATGGTACTGCATAAACATTTTGAAATAAGTCAGTTAATCTACCGTTAACACACCATTAACACACCACTGCCATTTTGTCGACGTGGCATTAAGTGCTGGAATACTGACAAGGGATCACCTAGATGGGTGGCAGGCGTGATAGGAATTTCAAACAGACGGCAGCGTAGGCACAACACAGCTTTGGGACGCACCTATCTGAGATCGCCCTCGTCTGGCTCATGTTGCAGCACGCCCAACACTCAACAATTAAGCTGCCATATATTGTTACACCTTTACATTCACGGATGGGCAGTGACAGATTACATTTACTCCATTACAATTTTGTTGTGTACTGTTTTTTTACTTTTGGAGTACATTTTTCATGTTATTTTCTACTTTTACTTAAATTTGAGGTGAAAAAACTACTTTTTACTGGGCAATTCGCTACTCGTTACATTAACTTGGCCTTTAGCAACACCCGTTGGGAACCGTTGGCACATGTTGGCATCATATCTGTCTCTCTCTCCCTCTCAGTTGCTCTCTCCCTCTCTGGCGTTCTGTCTGTCTCTCACGGTCTCTCTCTCTTCCGGTCTCTATTTTTCTCTATATTTTGAAAGGGGAATTTGTTCTACATTTTTTTAAAACTGAAAGTAACGCCGTACGCTACTTAAGTAACCTTTTTATAGAGTACTTTTTTACTTTTACTTGAGTAACTTTTTGGATGACTACTTTTTACTTTTTTGCTGAGGTAACAATACTTTTACTTAAGTCATCTTGTGGCTACTCTGCCCATATCCGGTAGTGACCAACGAAGGTCGCTGTGCACAACACACAATGTTGAAAGTGACCGTGTGTCTAAACTGGAGGAAACAAACATGAAACCATGAAATGTATGATCACACACTATATAAAGCAATTGATTGGCTACAGCGATCGTCTGTACATACTTTAGCAGTCGGTTTAATAACTGCCTCCATGGAATTATATAATGCATCCTTTCTATTACTAGATGCTAAATTTGCAAAATGCAAAAAACATCATTTTGACATATAGCAGATGATGGTTCATTCTTATATGGCACAGTGTGGTGAGAAGGCAGCTTGATCCATTGGGACAGGCCTGATAGATTGATCAGAAAGGCAGACTCTGTGGAAAGGCAGAAGCCTGTACACTACTATTGCGGGTGTTGTGCAGTGTGGTGCAGTTGTACAGAGCATTGTGTATAATTGTCTGTCTTCCACTGCATGACATATTGTCTAATCAAAACAGTGGTTGCAGTTCCAAAATGGCTGCCTGTCCGTGTCTAGAGCTCCCACTCCCTTTTTACTCCTTTTGCAAATTTTTGTTTGATTTAATTCCCATTCCACACGTCTTCTAAAAAGTTGCAGCCGACAACGATGGCTGAAAATGCCAACCCTTCGAGCAGCGTTCAACTCCCGGCCAAAGCGCTGGTGAAGCTAAGTGCCACAAACAAAGACGACCTTTAAGGCCTGCTCGCTACTGGCGTCGTGCAGACACAGGCAAGCATCATAAAAGTAGTTGTAGTGGAAGTTGTAGTGGATTGATGCTATCAATGTGTTGCATACCCCAATGCTCTGGAACGTAGAAGATCCTTTATGCCTTGGAACTGTACATGATGACATGTAGAGTCCCTGATGCTTCTTTTTTCCATGATAATTTTTCCTCTCTCATTCAGGTATCTGTTTATATTAGATGTATCTGTATATGATTGTTGCTATAGTAGATGTATTTCTGTATAATTTGAGTAGTTCTGCTTGGATAATATATCAAAATGAAGTTAAAACTCCCATCCTTATCCTAGAGAATGTCAGGTAGAAGTATTACTGGTGAGTTCCTACTGCGCTACTGTGCTACAAAATCACTCGCCGGGAGAGATTCGTGTTGAACATTAACAAAAGTTTTGATGGAGAACACAAAGCCACCACACTTCAATCTTTGACGCAAAGCAGAAAATCAGATCCTCGGGACAGGCTCGTGGGAATATGCGTGGGAACGAGCAATAGAGAGAAAGAGTGAGAGAGCAAGAGAGAGAGGGGGAGAGATTGAAGTAGTGAGGAACAGAACACATGTGCGCCCAGCCCGCAGCACTGGACATGCTCTAGTCTAGAGAAAGAAACTTGTACTGGCCTTTTTATCCAGTCTTCACTGTTCCATGTCACTAGGTCCAACACCACTTGCAACTCAAGTCAAAGTCAAAGTGTACTTTATTGTCCCCAGGGGGAAATTTGTCTTGGGCTTCACCCACTGCATTTTATCCAGTACACAGTACTGCACATATGTTCATACAACATAAAAAACATAAAAACAAAGAATTGTACCCTGCACTGTGAGAGTATGGCGTCTATCTGTCATTTAGCAGTCTTATGGCGATTGGGGCAAAGGTGTTCCTATATTTCACTAGTCTGCAGCTTAGTGTCCTGAAGCGTTGGCCTGAGGGAAGCAGGGTGAACTCATGGTGGAGAAGATAAGTTGTGTCCTCCAGTAAATGTTTGCATGGGAGAGCTCGCCGGCATTCCTCAACAGAAAGAGTGACTGTCCCAACAAACCAGCCAAGCCTTCCTGCCTCCCCCTCTTTCCCCCTCTACTGGACATTCCGAAGTAATGTTCCCCTTCTTACCTTGTTTGACTTGTTGCTGTAGTCCACACCAAGTCCACTCCTGCTCTCCACGCAGCTAGTCTAGATACACCCTAGACACAGTGCAGAGTGTGCGGAGTGTGTAGTGCTCTAGAGCCTTCTCCAACAGGAAGAGGAGGAAGAGAGGGAGGATAGGATAATTCCAGAGCTACGGCGTCCCAGGACCTCCTACCCAACCCCCCCGGGTTACTGTGGAAACCGCATTCCGCTGTGTCCCCTGGTCCTAAAGCCTGCACAGTGTTCCTTTACAGATAGAGGCCAACACACTTTTCTCTGTTTATATTAATATAATCTCTCATATGTGACTCAGTCCCCATCTCCATATTTAATACACAGCTGAAACAATCAATTAAATTGCAGTGGTGGAAAGCAACGAATTACATTTACTCACGTTGCTGTAATGAATTTCTTTTTATGAGTAATTTGTAATTTTCTGAATAGTTTTTTGAAATGTGTAAAAAATGTGTAATTTTACTCTGAGTACAATTACAAAAAACAAAAGTAAAGATACTTTTACTCAATAACAATTTTCAGTACCTTTTCCACCTCTGCTAGTTTGAATACATTATGCTCCTCAGCTATGATGAGACATACTGAATACACACGCTCCCAGTAAATCTTTATATTTGGCAGTAATCATGTTGCTGACAAATTAGGGGCTACCCAGTCTACACGAATGCAAAAAAGAAACAACCAAGATAGACTTCAAATAAATGCTTTATTTATCTTGATTACTCGGCTACAAAAAAACAGTACAAATTATAGCTGCCTTGCCTCGATGAACTGCTATTTTGGGATACTAATACAGCTACTGACTCAATTTAACTATATTTATTAGAAAATGAAGTTACTCAGCACAAATGCATATCTCATGCCTTTCTTTGATTTTTTTTTAGTTGATTAAGTAATTGTTTTTCATTTAATCACTGAAAGAGATTTTGAAAAATGACACTTCCGAAAACTATGTCACTACAACCATTTCTATGGTTTGCCATTTGAATGGTGCCCTCTTATTCACTAGGGAACTAGGAATAGTTAACGACATAAAACGTGATATGGTGCCACCCCCCCACCACCTCCGGCCCGGGAGCTGTAGACTGGTGGGGACAAGACAATGGAATTGTTCCTCTATGACTGAATTATTATTGTGTACTCCTTGCCTTCCAGCAGGAAGTGGAAGCCGTCAGATGCACATCCTGTTGTGCCGTCTCAATGCGGTCATCTCTCTTGAGACGTTCGACATGAATGAATGAGTTATTGAATGGGACAGCATGTAATACCGTAAAATACTGCCTTTTCACAGACAACAACATGGTTATGTAACATGTGTGTCTGTGCAGTGCATCATGGGTAATTCACTTGGTCGCATTTTGAGCGCAGCGTGCATACAATAGACGATGCCGGGTGTCAGCATGAGACTGCACGAGGTTCGACTGGTTGGGTTTACATCATGATGCATGTGTCCAACACACTGGGCGCATGCATAATTTTGCGTATGAGGGACTTGGGGATAGGTTGATTAACCTCTTCCTGATTTGAGGCGGACATCTCCGTTACATTTGTGCCACAACCGGGATCACACAAATTCCCAGCATGCAACCGGGGCTGTGAGTGATTAGACACTGTTAACTAAAGGAGAGTGCAAAACAGGAGACCACATAAGCAGTCGATATGGTAATTATAGCAGTACAGCCTATTACCCTTTGATCACTGTTTGTAATACCTTACAATACATATAGGAAATCTTAGTTTCTCTATTGGGAGTCACTAATCAACAGTAGCAGCTAAATACTATTTATTTGCAAAACATGTTAAATGATTACTTACGAGAAGTTACGATACTGTAACAAGTTCCCCCCGAGGAGGAGCTGGGGCATAGAGGAACGACATCGGCAATATCTGAACTCAGCTATTGCCAAGGTTTGTTCGGACTCTAAGGGGCGCGCCGGTACACGCTGAGACACCAACGGTGTCGGCCCAGCATGCACCACGCTGTGCATCTCATTGCAATAGAAAATGTTAAACTCAAAAACACTTAGCATAGATCCTGACATAATTGGATACACACATCCGTTCCGTGAACACATGATCTCGAATCGAATCATTTGGGGTTCCTAGGAGCCAAACGAGCACGCAACGTCATCCCCACTGGCGGTTGCAATGGCAAAACAAAACGAAACTCCAACTCCCACAATGCCTTAGCATCGCGCGTGGTCACGTGACAGAACCTAATCTGATCAGCTGATCGAGAGGCGGAGCCGCTGCTGCCCCAACAAAACAATGACGCTGGCGGTGGTGGCGGCCAGCTGGACCCGCTGACTGCTCCGAACCGATCACTGCTCCGAACCGATCCCAGTCCGCCTACCACCCCCTCCCCGCCTGGATATGCAGGTTAACATCGGACCAAGTTAAACACTTCACCCGGGTCTGACTTCCAACTAACCTCTCACCATGTATTGCTAATGTACCCCCCTCTCCGTTTGCTCTTGGTTAACCATTGCAACTAGTTTGTGTACCCGCAGCCCGTCGCTGGTACTAACCTCTGATCGGGTGAAGGTCTATCACCTGGTAAATGTAAATAAACGTGTTTGCGACGTGTTAGCGCTCGTCGTTTGCTGTGGTGCTGGTTGTTGTTGGTGCCTAGTTACTGGTTAGTGGCGACTGGTTAACCCCCCCCAGCTCTGCTGTCCTGTCTCTGGTTATTTATAGCGTCAGCTTTGCTTCTTTACACGTTAGCAAAAATAATCCCAAACAGTGACATTAATATTATTATCATTACTAATAATTGTTATTTTTATATTATTTTTATTATATATGCATAATATGTGTCTTTTTGGAGATTTTTTTTCCTGTATGCAGATTAACAATTAATGAACCAGAATTGCTTGTTTTTAATTTATAATAACTATAAAGGTGTGGAGAAGCTGACGGGCAGTGTAGTGCAAGAAGAATTTACAGGGTTTGTTGAAGGCTTGCGATGAACCATGATTTTGTAGTTGATTAGAGGTGCTGTTGCTAATTTTAATTCAAGATGTTCATGAGGTAACATCCATCCTCTTTTGGTGGTGACAATTTGTATTTAGTAGGTGGGGGTCAGTCACACAAGAGTGCTGTGTAAGCGACGTGATTGGTTGACTAAGAGATTGATCAGATATGTGACAAATCAGAATGATGTTTCGTGTGTTACGTTTGAGGACCACTTCTTATTAGTACTATAGACGGGTTCAGTGGGTATTTCCGGTTAAATTTGTATGCGGAACGTTACTTACAGTGCCGTTTATTTGGCTGTATTTTTGACTATTTTTCAACATGTCTATTCAGTGGGAGCACACACCTACAGGGTTATTTAGAAAGGATGGTGGTTGCTTGCGGTGTGCTATTCCACACCCAAATGCTCTCGTGCGGATCTGTGACCCACAAATGCATGATTTAATAATTAGTGAAGCCCGTTCCATTTTCTCATTCTTTTTGGAATTACTAGTAGAAGCAGCCAGCCGATTGGTCAAGAAGAACATGTGACCACTCGGTGAGTAACTTCAAGTCGGTTTTTGACTGTAGTCCATCAATATTTATACAAAATGGTGAACGAAGCAAGGGGGGGCGATGTGTAACTGGTCACAGACTGACATCTAGTGGTCTGATTTTGAACTGGTATATTTTGTGTGTTTGGTGTCCTCGTACATCGGTCCCTAACCAGAGTTGACATGGGCAGCATTAAGGCACCGGAAGTGACCAACAGAACGGTGGGACCAAATGACTCCGCCTAGTGTTTCGCACGTAAACCCATCTATTGGGTTTATTAGTACTGGTGAGGGTAGTGAGGTTTGGTGAACCAAAAAAAAAAACACATAATGCCAAAAACTAAAAATATAAACAATAATCCATGGCATTAATTTTTGTACGTTATTCAATTATTTATTCATTCAAACATTGGTAAAGTGGAAAAACTGGAAAGAATGCATGTGTCTATGCTATTTTAACCAAAAAAAATGTAATGGGCTATATGTTTTGGCTTAGCTAAAATGTGAGTATGAGGATACAACAGATATGCTTTTGAAAATCTGTTTTTACATTGTCCAAATCAGCAAATTTGAATTTCATTCTGTCAAAATGTGTATATATTGAATCAATAAAATTGTCACATTTGAAGTTTTGTTCTTGGATGCAGCATTAATAAACAATTTCCAAGGAATTATAGGATAATTAAAAGATAAATAAAAAAATAAAATAAAAACAATGTGCCGATTATCACTGAGTAAAAACAATTCATATATTCTGATGGGAAATCAATAATTGCTTTCAATGCAAAATATTAATATTGTGCTTGCAAACAAACCACTGATACACATCACTGTGTTTACAGTGTTTCATTATTTTTTATGCTTAACACGTCTCCGTGCACAGGAGTGACCCGTCTGCTTGCCAACAATGAGTGGCCGAACGCAGTCTTCTTCCGAAAAGGGCGATGGCGATTTCTCCAGCATGGAATGTCAGGAGAGCTACGCGTGCGACGGCTCCGAGCGGGCCGCCTTCGAGTGCATCGAATGCAAAAATTTGCAGTGCGTCGACTGCGAGGCGGCGCTGCACTGCCAGGAACGCCTCCAGAGCCACGAGCGCGTGCCAATCAACCCGGGACACGTGCCGTACTGCCATGCCTGTGATGCCGACAAACGCCGCCTGGCTGCCGTCCGCTGCCGCAACTGCAAAGTCAACTTGTGCGCCGACTGCCAGAGACGCACTCACAGTGGAAGCAGTAAGAAAAAGCACCACATGACGCCTTACCCGGGCAAGCCCCCTCCGAACAGTGGAACCCCTCAACCAGCAAGCCTACCCCCACAGCCCACCGTGGAAGTTACCACCGTTTCGGCCGCTCCCGTCCAACCCAGAGCCGCCCGGTCGTCGCCACGGTCTGCCGAGCTGATGACTCCTGAGGTGGCAAAAAAACGTGAAGGCAAGACGGTGTCCAGTTTCCTTCTGGTTGACGAAAACGAAGAGATGCATGTGAGTTGTGCCGAATTTCACTACCCATTTGGCTGGATCACAAGTCACAATCAAAGTTTTTAGAACCCTTTCTAGTCTCGTAGTGGTCACAATCCAGGAAGATCTTCAAGCTCCTCTATCTTCTATTCTTTTCAGTGTCCAAGCGAATGGGTGGGGTCATGACACTGAAAACGGCGACTAACATACAACATGGAATGATGATTCACTGCCATGTAATCGTTTATATAGCAGTGTTTGTATTAGAGCTGCAACTAACGATTATTTCGATCATCGATTAATCTGCAATTTTTACTGACGTTTAATCGATTTAATCGCCAGATACATTTTTCCTTTGGCCCTTTTGGCCCTTTTGTACCAGTTTTCAGTCTGAGAATTGGCTGGAAAACAGGTGAAGAAGGGGGAGGAGACATACAGCAAATCTGTCGGTGAGGGAAGTGAGCCCACGATTCTCTGTGCCATCATCGCATGTGTGTGTTCTATAGTGCACTCACTATTTCAACAATCGTTTATCATCGATTAATCGATTAATCAGTTTAAGCTCTAGGTTGTATAGCAGTCATATAGTGGTGTGCTTTTTTTTAAAGATAGGTGGAGGGTATCTGAGGTCTGAATGTATGTGTGGATATGCAGGCATGTTCACGCAGAGATTTTCATGCAAACTTGTGTCACCTCTTTACAATGACGCCACAGCCCTGGATTCCACTGCTTCTTTTACAGCCATAGTTGTAGTTGCCTTTGGCATGTGAGCATGATTTTGAACCTGTCAACAAGTTGTGTGAGGTGAGGTGACGCATGACGCAAAAAATGACTTTATTGCTCCCAGAAGGCAAATTCTGATCGATCTCAACACTTTGACTGAGCGTCAGCAGACAGACGGCGTTGCTCATACCCAGCGATTGCGGCCACCTGCTCATATCTTTTTAAGGTGTTAATTAGGGGTGTCAATGATTAACTGATAATTGATTAATCAAATGATAATATTTAATTCATTAATCCTCTTAAAAACAGTTAATGGAAAATGTGTACTACAAATTTGGCCATATATGTGCACGGTGCACTAATGAAGATTAATCTCTTTTCTGTCCATAGCAGATTGATGATATCCCGATATGACCCTGATTATTACAGAATGAAACCCCATAATAGAAGAACATTATCACCATATAGCCGCACATCGCTATACGCCTGCATTAGATCTGGTAAAACCAGGGTCGGAAACCGTAAAAAAAAGGTGTCAATCAAATCGTGTTATCCACTCACAACCCAATGCAAGCGTCTAGCAATGTGCAAAGCGTGGATGATGCGTTGGTTCAGGCTCGCCAGGATAATCACCATACAGATTAAAAATCCTGCCCTTCATGGCACCACACCATATTATCTAGCAGTACCAAGAAAGTGGAAAAACGGTATAGTGTTAATACTCTCTGTACTGCTAGCTGCCAACTAAAAGCCTAATTCACAAATTTCTGCCGCCTGGAACCAAGGCTTCAAGTTATCTACGACAATTGTTAACAATTGCATTGCATCGCTCGTATCTTTTGGCGCCACAGTTTCTTGTGATATTGTTCCGTCTAGACTGGAGCTCACCGGATTGCTAAGCCCTTGACCAATGGACAAACGGAGAGATTAAACTACCTACGGAACGGGATGAAGTGTTTGTTTCCGCTATTCAAATCAAATCAAATCAAACTTTATTTATATAGCATCTTTCATGCAGAGCAATTCAAAGTGCTTCACAGCAACACAACAAAGCAACAAAATTGACCCACAACCTTCCCAAAAGCAAGCATACACACACACCGCAGGCAATGGATTTGTCAATAAAATTATAGACATGGCTTGGCACCGAGGATATACAGCAACTGCAAGAGGAGACACTGGATTTATTAACGCAGGGTATAAATGGGCCTTAACACTGTGCCCTGGATCCTCAGGTGAAGGACGAAGAGACCTTTGTGACGAAGCTGGGCTGCAGGCGGGAGCACCTGCTCAAGGTGGTGTCCATCTTTGGCAACACGGGGGAGGGCAAGTCGCACACGCTCAACCACACGTTCTACCAGGGCAGCGAGGTGTTCCAGACGTCCCCCACGCAGGAGTCGTGCACGGTGGGTGTGTGGGCGGCGCTGGAGCCCATGCAGCGCGTGGTCACCATTGACACGGAGGGACTGCTGGGGAACTGCTCCAAGCAGGGCCAGCGCACGAGACTGCTGCTCAAGGTGAGCGGTCGACTCTGAATATTTGTATTACCTTTAGGGCTGAAAGGATTATTCAAAGTACTCAAGTAGAATCGAATAATCTAATATAGAATCGAATAATCGTCTTTTTGGAGTTACATGGACAATTTTAAATGTGCAGTCAGATCATAATATCTCCTCACATATTCAATGCCGCCTCTCCATATATGAAATGTATTTGGTATTCCTAGTTCTTATTTTGCCATTGTATTTTGGTAGCTCAAATTGAAGGCAATGGGTCTGCCTGTTGTTCATTTCGTTTTTGTGGAAGGTAGTCAGAGCTCTTATGCCTTATTGGGAGCAGACAACCTTAAGTTGCTGTTGGCGGCATGTCTGGCATGCTTTAATTCCAAAACGTCCCGACGCCCCTGTTTGAGAACACGGCCACGCGTGACGTCACTACGGAGAACGGGGATCGTTCACCCGCTAATATCAAATCAAACTTTATTTATTTTGCACTTTTCATGCAGAGCAATGTTACTTATAGGCTACAGAAATGCACCAAAATTTAATCACCTCTTTCTTTCGTCATTTCTAACAACTCTGCAAAATTTCATGCAGATTCATGCTCAACTCTTTCAGTTATCGAGGGGACAAACCAACGCCCCGGCGCAAGTAATAAATAGAATCATTTCCTGCCTATAGGTGCTGGCCATCTCCGACGTCATCATCTACCGTACGCACGCTGACCGTCTCCACGACGACCTGTTCAAGTTTCTGGGGGATGCGTCGGATGCGTACCTCAAACACTTCACCAAAGAGCTGAAGGCCTCGACCGCCCGCTGTGGTCTGGACCTGCCTCTGTCCAGCCTGGGTCCTGCTGTGGTCATCTTCCACGAGACCGTCCACACAAA
The DNA here is from genome assembly GCA_900302395.1 of Bregmaceros cantori. NCBI lineage: Eukaryota > Metazoa > Chordata > Actinopteri > Gadiformes > Bregmacerotidae > Bregmaceros > Bregmaceros cantori. Next base: position 10,304 of record OMKY01213885.1, on the reverse strand, counting down.
ACTGCTGGGCTCAGGTCAGCTCCCAGGGTCTTCCGTGATCCATCTGTTTTCTAGTTTTATTAACCCGGACAGGTCCTTTCTATGTGGAGATTACATGTTCTCCCCGTGCCTGCGTGGGTTTCCTCCAGGCACTGCGGTTTCCCCCACCACCAAAAACATGTTCTAGTTAACCTGCTCCAGTCAGTATCCCCGACCAAGGTAGTGGCTCAGAACTGAATTTGGCCCCCGGGTGCTGCACCGCAGCTGCCCACCGCTCTTCAGGGATGGGTTAAATGCGGAGGAAGAATTTCACTGTGCATGTATTTATGTGTGACTAAATAAAGTATCTTATCCGATGCCCGCGAGGGCACCGGAGAATAGTCCATGCATTATCATCAAGGACCTCCAAACAACTAACTCAATCCCATGGCCTAGAGCCCCGCATCCGCCCAACCTTTTTAAGCCCACGCTAGGATCTCTCCAGTCCATTCGGCCAATCACGGTCCTGCACATTACCGGCAGGTACAACGCGACAACAAGCCTGAGCGGTGACTGCAGCCAAGGCTACAAGGTATCGATAACAATTGTTTATAAGAAGTGGATTTGGAAACATCCGAGGAAACCAGCATCATCTGAAACAACAACACACAAATAGTGGTAAACAGCAGCCGCTCACTACAAAACATTTATATATTCAATCGATCAATCAATCTAACTCAATTAATCAAACAAATATTATATATTATATATATATCTGTTAAATGTAAACAACAAAAAATCTCAACCCTCAACAACACATTTGTAGCGCTTCTGGTGATGTAAATAACAGAATCTCAGATAAAACATGTTTGACCCAAAAAAAATGTTTTTTTTTTGTCCCAGGGTTCCTCTGGGGGCCAGAAAAAAAATGTCATTGCGTGCCGGGTTTGGCCCGCGGGCCGCCAGTTGAGCAGCCCTGGTCTAGTGTATTGATGAACATCTTTCCCGCTGCATGTTGCAGACAAGTCCCCCGAGGCAGTGAACCGCCTCCTGTTGGAGCGCTTCAGGAAGCTCGGCCGCTACCCCGAGGCCTTCAGCTCCATCCAGTACCGCGGCACCCAGACGCTGACCCCGCCCACGGACTTCAGCGGCCTGAAGAGCAGTCTGGAGCAGCTGCTGGACAACAATAACACCCGCTCCCCGCGCACGCCTGTCGTCATCTTCAAAGCCCTGCAGGTGAGGAGTCCATGGCTAACAACCATGTTGATTACAGTGCCCCTCCCACCCCGCTTTGTGTCCCCCATTCTTGTTGTATAGTCTACCAAAGCCTGATCAATCAGGTTTGTGTTAATGGGAAATACACAAGAGGAATGAAAATAAGCAAATAAACAAGAAAAGAGAAGACATTTTATAATAAACTAGAAGCACTCAGAGATTGCAAACCAGCGCCGTAGTGGTCCAAAAACACTGTTGGTGCTAGTCTCGTGACCGCACAGCAATCTATCGGTAAGTTGGTGATTAAGTATGATTATGTTACTTATAGGCTACAGAAATGCACCAAAATTGAATCACTTCTTTCTTTTGTCATTTCCAACAACTCTGCAAAATTTTATCTAGATCCGTGCTCATTGCTGAAATATCTTTATTGGCACCCAAAAATCAGTATCTGTGCATTACTACCCGTTAGTATCCCCGTATTAGGATGAGGTAGATGCCTGGTCCCAAATAGTCAAGTGTCAAGCCTTTTGACTGGTAGACCAGAATTTGAATACAATGTCTCCCTGCTTGGCACTGTTATGGGAATGATACTTGTAGAGTCACGCCTACATTGTCCTTTCTGATCGCGCTGGACGGGCGCTGAGCGGCAGGTGAGATCAGCTCCCCTCGCCAAGCGCGAACACGGATACGTGGCATGGTCCACACAATGACTCGTAGCGGCCAGCCAGCAAAGCGTCAATCCACGCGATCCCACTTCTGACGCCATACTAATGGCAGCTCAGATAAGGTGCCCACGTAGAGGAAATGACCATTCTTGACACATAATATGTCTAGACTGTTCATTTATAAAGCTATACTGGACATTAGCCGGGTATCAGCTAGCTAAGCTAAGCTATGAGCTAAAGCAGGGAACATGGCCAAACCCCACACATGAGGAAGCATCACTGATTTGTAGCCGATGGGAAGGGGCATCCGATGATGTCACGACTTGTAGCCAATCAGGAGAATGGAGGCGTGACACTACAAGTAAGTTTCTCATAACAGCACTTAGCTTGACATTGGTGAAAATCCATGGGTGAAAATCCCGCTTCCAACACTCGAAGAGCCAGCATTGAAGAGTAGTCTTACTAGGCTAATAAAAACTGTGTGATTTGCTTGCTTGTTTCCTCAGGCCCTCAGTCAACGTTTCTGTGGAGAGCTACCAGACGCACCGGCTCACAACCGCTTCTTCCCTGATGAGTATTTCACCTGCTCCTCCATCTGCCTCAGCTGTGGGTCAGTGACATCTTTTTGCTGTGCTAAGCGTAACTGGGCGTATGTGACCTTGCAACGAGAACTTGATCAAAAGGCTGTCAGTCTTTTTGCAGTATGCAGCAAAAAAAGACAAATACATAAATAAATAAATACATGTATTTTTTATTAAAGCATTTTCAGAAGCAAATGTATTTTCTCTATACAGAATTAAAATAATAAATTCAGAGTCAAAAATCTGCAATTATATTGTCGCCTGTTTTTTTTGTATTAACATTTAGCAACCTAGCTAATTAGCTAGGTAAGCAAAAGCAGGCTTTTATTTTTGTCACTTCTTTTCAAAACAAAATTATTTTTAAAACATTCTGTTCCGAACAGTTCAGGCAGGTCTATATTTAACGTTTCCGTTCTCCGAACTGTTCCGCCACCAAAATATTGGTCCTGAACCGGTTCGGAGCACAAACATTTTGTTCGTTCTTAAAGTTCCCTATATTGTGCAATGTTACATTTAGATATAGTTTTTAGACAAACTATATTTGGTGGACTTCAGAGCAACTGAATTAACACCATTACATTCACATCCTTGTCTCCAGATGCATGGGGCTTGATGATTGACAGTGAAAGTTAAATTTTTTTAACAGTTTTTTTGGATATAATGTTCCGTTTCTGTTCCGGAACATTTGAAGAAATCTTTTTCCGTTCCCGCTCCTCGTAAAATTCTTTATGCTTGCTCGCCAGAAAATAATGCTTGATTAAATCTTGAACACTAGATTAATTATTCTGATTTTAAAGTAAAAATGAACAGATTAATCGATTATCCAAGTAATAAGCTAGTTGCAGCGCTTATAGCATTACATTACTCAGTACAATTCTTTAAATGATTAACTTCAAACTGTTGTGTGTTACTTTCAAAGAGTATTATATCTCACCCTGGTCGTTGTTAGGAGTGGCTGCAGGAACAGCATGAACCACTTGCAAGAGGGCGTATCTCACGAGGCAAAGCACCGCTGCCGGTACTCCCCGGACCACGACAATCGCATCTACACCTGCAAGGTAAGGCCTGACTGACGCCCCTCAGTCCGGGGGCGTCTGCGGCCATCAGGAATGCGGTTAGATAAATTGTTAGTACATGTCATTGATCAACATTTGAAGCAAAATGCCAATTTGAAGCAATTGCCAATATACAAAAATGTGTTGAGATGAGATAGTTAACAACCGATATTATTTACTTGAATCATGATGCATTGGGTGCATGTGCGGATGTTGCTAACACCTTCAAGAATCTCTTCCTTCTGGTTCATAGAGAGATAATGGCTGTGTCCGAAATCGCTCCCTATTCCCCATATAGTGCACTATATGGGGCACACGCCATGTTGTAGGGGTGTCCGAATTCTCCATGTACCCCATATAGTGCACTGAAAGTATCCCACAATGCACCGCAAAAAGTAGTGAGCATTGGATGTACCCTAGACGAATAGCGAATAGCGACAGACTGTGGCAAATCGTTATAAATATAAGTACTTTTGTATTTTTCTGATGATTGTTGAATTTTATAATTATATTTTTATAATTATGTTTTATAATCATTTTGACGGCGGCAACTCTAGTGTCCGAAATCTGGGCCATTGCTATTGAGTGCACTATAAGTGAGTGCACTATATGGGGGGTAGGGAGTAGGGGATAGGGAGCGATTTCGGACACAGCCAATATCTCCATGGTTGTTCTGGACTGTAAGGTCATAATGAATAAACATCGTAACGTTGATTGGTACCACACCGAAATGCTTGGTACCTCACTCAAAAACGATCATGTTAACCCTATTGTTAACCCTCTTAATCACTATATAGGCTTGCTACCACACAGTCAGTCTGCCTGAGGTTGATAGCTAAATAATTCGGACTAAACGGGAATTGGGACCAACAAAAACTACAAGATGTTGCTGCATAATTCTGCTCCCATTACTGCATATTTCGACTCGAAACATTGTGCTTAAGTACTTAAGCACAATGAAGCACAATTAATATATTATTATTTATAAGCTAATACGATACACTCTTCTATTTGGAAATCCTGTGCAATTAATCTGTTTACCACTAGAGGGCGGGCTAATCACGGTCGTAACTAAACTAAATAATAAAGTGAACTTTGATTGAGAACTGTGTGGGTTTTCTTTTTTTTTTGGACAGCCCAAAATGACTGAATTCTGAAGACAGGAATGTTGAGGTGTAACAACTTTGACCCAAGGTATTTTCTTGCCATTCCAGGCATGCTACGAAGCAGGAGAGGAGGTCATGGTGGTTCCTAAGACCTCGGCGTCCTCTGACTCTCCCTGGATGGGTCTGGCCAAGTACGCCTGGTCTGGGTAAGAACCTCGTCCAATTTCATCTATTGATTCATTCTAAGATTCCCCCTGGTGTACCCAGCAAAAACTGCTAGAACCAGAGAGCGATCAAGAAACTGAGACAAAGCCCAGTCCTGCCCCCACACCACTCAGGGCTGTTTTGGTACACCAGAGTAACTGCACAGGCCGACGCATGTGTGAATCAATACCCAAAATGCGGGCCTACTGAGATCAAGTAGGCCTGCATCAGAAACATACAAGTTGGCTGTGTCTGAAATCACTCCCTATCCCCCATATAATGCACTATATGGGCGCACGCCATTTTGTGGCGGTGTCTGAATTCTCCATGTACCCTATACAGTGCACTGAAAGTATCCCTCAATGCACCGCAGTTGAGCAGTGGATGTACCCTAGATGAAACCATATAACCCACAATGCATTGCGAGACGTTTTAAAAATGACCCACACTTCAAAACATGGGTTCGGCGGGAGTAAATAGCGGCAAATAGTTATAGATGTAAGTACTTCTGACTTTTTCTGAGGATTGGTGAATTTTATAATTATATTTTTTATAATTACATTTTATTATAACTTTGACGGCACCGACTCTAGTGTCCGAAATCTCAACCGTTGCTGTTGAGTGCACTATATGGGGAGTAGGGACTAGGGGATAGGGAGCGATTTCGGACAAAGCCATTGACATCCTGATACACATTTATATCCTGAAAAAACAGGATCCTGTAATTGAAAGGCTAAGTCACATGTTTTTGCGTATAGAATCCAGAGGGTAGCTCCACACTGCGACATGTATGGGGTCATACACAGTCCGGAACCTTTTTTCCACCAACTCACCATACCTATTCTTCTTTCATCTCATCTGACCAGTAGTCTGGCTGACCGTTGGGGCACCACTGACGACTTCACAACCAGCTCTCTGTATCTCTTTCTGTCCTTGGCCTTGTCCATTCTTGGATCCTTGCAGGATTGTTTTCTTCAGGATCTTCTGACATATCTGTACCATTTTTAGTTTGTTTTCTTTGTTGGTGACATGCTCTTTCTAAGAGATTCTGAGGAGCCTGCGGAAACATCTCAATATGATCTCTGCTGGTTCTGGATTATTCACTTTCACTGCTTGAGGCTTAACTGCAGCATTCATTCGGGCTGTCAATCTTCCCTTAGAATTGAATTCGAAATTCAAATTATTTTAATTGAGAAAATTGAGAAAAGGTTTAATTTTATAGTCATTTATAAGCTAATGCGATACTCTTCTATTTGAAAATCCTGTGTAATTCACCTGTTTACCGCTAGAGGGTGGGCTAATCACGGTCGTGACTGTTCTAATCGCGTCCGTGTTTAAAAATCGTTTTCACAATAAACAGGTTATGAAAAAACACGGGTGTTCTTTTCCACACTTTAAATATTCGTGGAATATTTCTGTAAGCAATTTATGGTATTCATACTTTTATGGATAATCGCTTCTTTTACATGGTTTGCCTAATATGAACAGTTTTTTTTCTCTTGAGACTCATTTAAAAAGAAAGTATAGCGGCCAAAATTCAATAGGTTTACCACAGCCTAATTTTGCTCGCAGAGCCGGAGATTAAGTAGTAACAATAACTAAATTGATAAATAAATAAATTAATTAAAATTCTACATGTGTTCGAATCTCAAAGTTTGTACAGACAGCTACACTATGCAATGTGCATGCAACGCAATACATCAATTATACAATTTGACACCTCTATTATGTGTTTAGGTATGTGATTGAATGTCCCACCTGTGGAGTGATCTACCGCAGCCGCCAGTACTGGTACGGTAACCAGGATCCAGTGGACAAGGCTGTGCGTACAGAGATCCAGCATGTTTGGCCTGGGGTGAGTTGAGCTGTGTTTAGTTACTGCTTGTTCACCAGGTAGAAGCACCGGGAATTCATGGTAGAAGATATGGTCTTGTTGACTAAATACGGAAAAGCAAAAAACAACTTGAGTATGACTACAAAGTACTGATCCAAATGTCTACTCGAGTAGAGTAACAAGAACAGGCTCTGAAACATACTCAAAAAGTATTTTTGATAGTAAAAAGTACAGGTTCTAAAATATACTCAGTAATATTTTTGAAAGTACAAAGTTAAAAAAATACATTTGTACGTAAAATGCACTTTTTCAATGCTTTACAAAAACCTGGCGTAACTTACTTCACTCAAAGTTCAGTGGCGACACCTAATGGCTGTCTCCCATAATACAGGCCCATGTGCACTCTTGTCATTCTATACTCTTTGGCATTACCGCCCCATGCCGGCTCATTCAGTGTTTTGGGAAAAGTAAGGAGTAGAAGTACTGATATTTCTGTTAAAGATGTACTGAGTACAAATAGAAAGTCATCAGAGAATTTTTTTTAAAGTACAGATACATGAAAAAAATGACTTTGGTACAGTACTTAAGTATTTGTACTTCGTTACTTGCCATCTCTGTCCATTTGTACGCGCACTGCGCTGGGGCCGCGACCATGCGAATAACCCATGATGGACCAGACACACAGGGTTACAAAAGCACTTCTGGTTGTTGTTGCTGTTGTTGTTGTGTAAGTGTCGGATGTCTCTCTCTCCAGTCGGACGGCTTCCTGAAGGACAACAGCAACGCGGCCCAGCGGCTCCTGGACGGGGTCAACCTGGTGGCTCAGTCCGTGTCCGAGCTGGGGGTCAAGCCAGCCAAGGCTGTCACGTCCTGGCTCACCGATCAGATCGCTCCGGCCTACTGGAAACCAAACTCCCTCATCCTGGTTAGCATACACCATCGCTGTTCTTATGAACTTCCCTATTCAAACAAAGTCGGAATTTAGAGTGGATTTCAAAGTGAGTTCTGTAAAAACTTTTAATTATAACATCTGTGTTAATTAAAACAACTGAATGGATCAAATCAACAACCCTTACGTTGTTTTTATAAAGAATGAACAGCATTCCATGGGGCATTTTTCACCCCCTTTTCCTGGCTTAAAGTAACTTGTATCTGTAAGTATCTGGAATTCGATAATATGGCAGTAAAAAAATGCATAGTATCACTTTAAACTGCTGGTAAATGTTTATTTTGATGATAGTTAATGCAACTCAAAACTGTGTTGTTTAATTTCTTGAGAAATGCACACTTACTGCACACAGGTGGTGGAAGGCTGTATTGTTGTATTTTAAGATTTCCCCTAGGGTCTCCAGCAAAAGCGTCAAGCTTCGCGACTAGAGCCCGAGAGAGATCAAGAAATCAAGGCCCCATGTAAAGGCTGGTTCTCAATCTCCGCGTCCGCCACGGTGTTAAATGCATATATCAGTACATTCAGACCTTTTGCGGACCCCTGGTTTCAAACTGTAATTCCTCCGCTGACCCCCTGGGGTGTCACCGTGGACCCTCAGGGGCTTTCGCAGATATGGGCAGAGTAGCCATGAAAATTACTTAAGTAAAGGAATTGTTACCTCAGCTAAATATTACTCAAGTAAAAGTAAAAAGTAGTAAAATAGTTACTCAAGTAAAAGTAAAAAAGTACTCCACAAAAAAGTTACTTAAGTAGCGAAAGTATTGAGTAACTTTCAGTAAAACAAATAAAATGGATTAGGACACATTCTCTTTCCAAAAGATATAGAGAGATAGAGACTGAAAGAGAGAGAGCCACAGAGAGGGAGATCGAGAGAACGCCCGAGCGAGAGAGAACGCCCGAGAGAGAGGGAGAGAACGCCCGAGAGAGAGAGAGAGAGCGCCCGAGACCGAGAGCGAGCCCAAGAGGGAGAGAGAGACCAAGATAGAGAGCATCTGAGAGAGTGAGAGAGACCACCCGGGAGGGAGAGAGAGATGGGTGGGTGTTGCTAAAGGCCAAGTTAATGTAACGAGTAGCGACATCTCAGTAAAAAGTTGTTTTTATCACCTCAAATTTACTTGAGTAAAAGTAGAAAGTAACTTGTGAAAAATGTACTCCAAACGTAAAAAAGTACACACAAAAATTATGTGTACTTTCTGGGCTCTCGGACTCCTGGTTAAGACTGGGGCCACTAGTGGGTCGTCACCTACAGTTTGGAAACCACTGTCGTAGCCTCCACAAGGCTTGGCTAACTCCAAGGGTTCCTCTCTTGGCACAGGCCTGCCACGGGTGCCAGAAAGCGTTTGAGGACAGCGACACCAAGCACCACTGTCGGGCATGTGGAGAGGGCTTCTGTGACGGGTGCTCTTCAAACAGTGGTCCCGTCCCTGAGAGGGGCATCCTGGAGGATGTCCGGCTCTGTGACGCCTGCTTTAGACTGAGAGCCTCCCTGCAAGGTGTGGACATACAGAAACATGTTGTATATATGTGTGTTGCATGAGTGTGTCTGTGTGTAGTATACAACACACAGACACACTTATACAACACATAGACACACATAAACGACACACATACACAACACACAGACACGCATACAACACACATATGCGACACACATATACAACACATAGACACACTTATACAATACACATAGACGACACACATACACAATGCACACACACCCATACAACACACATATGCAACACACAGACACACATATACAACATACAGACACACAGAAATAACGCACATATACAACACACAGACGCACATAAACAACACACATATACAAGACATAGACACACTTATACGACACACATATACAACACACAGACACACATATACAACACACAGACACACATATACAACACACAGACACACATATACAGCACACAGACACACATAAACAACACAGCAACACACATAAGCAACACACATATACACATAAACAACACACATATACAACACACAGACACACATTTGCAACAAACAGACGCACATATACAACACATATATTGATAATTATTCCTCATCAAACCATGTAATGTAAATGTGTCAAATAGAAATGTATTGGGTGTGCTTGTACAGTGTGTGTGGAGGAAGGAGAGGACGGTCTTCCGCTGGCCAGGAAGGTTGGAGAGGTGGTCAGCACCACGCTGGGAGCTGTGGCCACTGCCATGGACATCCCTCTGGGTCAGTACCAGTTTTGACAAGCTTTACAAACGTTCCCAATAAATGTTTACCTTCAAATTACCACATTTTTAACATTTAAATTGTTAGAGAAGAGAGGAATTGGGAATGAGATCATGACGTCGGAGGACTGCAAATGTATGTGTGTATTTCTCAATAGTAATCTAGATTAGTTTTATTGAGGGATAGTGACGGGGTTAAATCAGAAACTGGGATGAAGAGTTGGAGGAGAAATTGCAGAAAAACCTGAGACAGTATGCGAACCGACAACGCTGCTCGGCCTGAGGCCTGGTGGGCGCATTCTATAACCACTCTGCCATCGCACGCCCCTTCCTTTTCATTATTATTATCATTATTATTATTATTATTATTACCTGTGCCGGGGCGGAGCCGCGGAGCAGGTTATGTTTTTGGTCACGTTGGTTTGTCCCCTGGATAACTAATAAAGTTGAGCACAGATCTGGAAATTGTGAGTTGTTGGAGATGACGACATTTCTGTAGCCTATAG
>OMKY01213881.1:0-12050 GCA_900302395.1 Bregmaceros cantori | reverse complement strand
GTAGAGAATAAAGTTTAAAAAACAAACAATACAAAGTGTATATAATATAAAAGAAAAAAAGACCCACAAGACATCTCATGTGTCAATAAGTTCTTAGTGCTGGAGCAGGGCATACTCCTAGTGCAACTCCGCAGCTCTTGGAGCAGGTCAGTTAGTTCTATATACAGTGGTAATTCTGGACCTGGCGAGACAAACTCTCCAGCAAAAAATAACAAATAGTTATCTCGAGGCTCCTGATGCACTGCGGAGGTCCAGGCTGTATGGAACCACCATCATCATCATCATCATCATCATCAATTTTCTTCATTTGATTCATTGATGTCTGTGGGTTTGAAAAGTAATCTTTGGATTTGTTTGTTTTAACCTCATCATTTATGTCCACAGGAATCACGGCCAGAGAAGCCATCCCTATTACCCAACTATGCCTATGAAAGGTGAGTGGTTACTCACCAGATAGCACAATGAACACACACAATGTGTTTTTACCCACCAAGGGTGAATATTGCTGCAATGAACAAAAAAGAATATAAAATTTCCTTGGAAGGTAAGAGATGTGATACAATCATGCATGTCGTCGCACCCAAAGCCAATATACAGAAAAAGCTATGTAAAAATGTCCACAAATGTGCGGTGTTATGATAGCTGACCAAGAATTCAGACATTTCCAATGATTTACAATTACTAAATGATGATATATTATTCACCTAAAAATGTAGATAACCACTTTGTGAAGGACCAAAGTGGATGCAGATGATCATAGTTATACTGGCTTAGTTTGGTAGTTATTGGTGTCGGTTGTGTACAGTGAGGCAAAAAACAGGAAAACAGATAAAACAGCAAAAGATGAAGGCAGGTTGACCCTTCTAGAATCTAAAGAATGGCATCTTCCAGGAGCAGGAGGAGCAGTGCTCCTACTGCTCGAGCACCGACACAGGTTGACTACAGACCTGGAGGTGCAACACATGGAAGACTTGCCTCGGCGTGTGCTGTCTGTGTCCAATTTAATTGTAACACTAAAGTTCAGGGTCTAGGTTTCAGGCTCTAACATAAGTTGAAAATGTTCATTTGAAAATACAATTGGTGGGTGCAAATTGTTGACGACTTGTTGAAGAGATGTGCTGACTTCACCTACACTGTTTGTATACACATATTTTAAATAAATATGATCAATTCCAATCACCTAATAATGACGACAACAACAAGATGTCAAAAGTTGGAGATGTTTACAGCCCATTTCTCTTCCCCACGCAACCAGTGTCCAGTCCGATGCAACATCAGGGCGGGAAACCAGCGACGGTTATGAAGGCACAGGCAGCGGCGGTGGCAGTGGGCGAGGCAGTGATGGAAAGCCCCGGAAGCACCATCGCAAGTCCTCACGTACCCGGTCACGGCAGGAGAAGATCAGCAAGCCCAAGCTCAGCATGCTCAACGTGAGTCTGAGAAGTTTGACATCTCTTAAGGCGATGTTCTGCTGGTGCATTAGGATGTTGCCACATTGGAAAGGCTTTTCAATGTCAATACTTTCTAAAATGGATGTCATTTTTCACAGATGTGATGAAATGAAATGAAAACATATACAAATAACCCCAACATTACTAATTCACACACACCTCCACCCTCAACTGACGGCCGTAAATAAATATTGTAATATTGAAATAATACAAAATAATACAAAATGATGCAGTTGGCCAGCATGACTAAATTAGTGATCTGTTTGTTTAGAGGAGTGAGTATTGGTGAAAAAGGCATCAATGCACGCAACCATATCTTGTTTTTGTTTTGAACTCTTATTTTTAAATAATATATAATAATAATAATATAATGATGAATTAATAGGTTTATGGAATATGGTTAAATTTTGTTTTATGCCTCATGTTTTTAATTGGTTAACTCTGACTTCCCTCACACACATAAAAGTAAATAGATTTTATACGTATTAATTTACTGTACTTTTACAAAAAAGTTAATTTGTTAAAAAAATACTATCTACAGAAGTCAAAGGAAAAAGTACAGACTCTGAAATGTACTCAAAAGTATTTTTAAAAGTAAAAAGTATAAAAAAGTAGTAAAAAATTAGCTGCTTATGTTCATTCCTTAGGTTGTCATGTTAGCGTAAAGATTGCAAATCTCACACATGTATATTTACATAGTCTATAAATAGTAATACCTCTAAAAGTACTAGCTACTAGAAAAATCTACTCAAGTACGGTTATAGATTATTTGTACTTTGTTACTTTGTTACCATCTCTGGTTTTGGAATAAACCGGCCACAGCAGCTTTTACTAGCCAACACGGTTGCATATATATATTGGAAACGCATTGCCACCTCCTGGAACATTGTGGTACTGCACGTGAACTAATAAAAAAAGACAACAACCATGAAAATATTGCATACTGTACTACAATAGATATACGATTGATGGTGATACTATTGATGCTACATATTGAAAATTATTTTTCCAAAATAGGAATAACGTATTTTTATAAAAAATAATCAATTTCATGAAAATAAACATACATCCATGCACACACACACACACATTTTAAAGCTCCATGAACTGGAAACAGATAATAAAGCAACTGTATTTTAGTCTTAGTGTTGGAAAAAAGCACAGTTCGACCTGTTGTTGGAAAAATGCCTTGCTCAGATTTTTAAGAAGCTTTCCAAAAGCACTAAGCCTCTGCTTGTTGTTTCAGGTGAGCAACACTGGAGACAAAATGGTGGAGTGTCAGCTGGAAACGCACAACCACAAAATGGTGACCTTCAAATTCGACCTTGACGGTGATGCACCGGAAGAGATCGCTACCTACATGGTAAGATTGTGTCCATGAACTGATTGAACCTTTTTTTTTTTTTTTTGCCTAATGTAGGACGCCTAAGTTCCAGTGGCTCTGGCTCCTCCCTAAACTAAACTAACTATGTCAGTGAAACTATGCTAAAAGCAAACTATGGTAATGTGTCTAACATTAAGTTAAACTCTTCAACACAATATTTAATTGTCCCACATCAGGCGACTATCCCCCTTTAAGAAGCTGGAAAAAAGGGCCCACATTAGGGCAATCAACACTATCTGATGAATTTGGTGGTAGGAGCTTTGTGTTGAAGTTGGAAACACTTTGTTTTCAATGTTGTCCCATTTTTTATTCTTTTCATCCAAACCACCAAATATATTTATCTTTACTTGCATTCTTTTTTTTTGGCCCGGGCCCAGAAGCAGTCACACAAACAAGCATATAAAAAAATAAAAACGATTTTAGAAGACAAGAATATCTCCCAACAATTTGTTTATTAATAAAATAATCAAATTTATTACGCTGAAACTGCAATTATTATTAAATTGAAGAAGTTGCTTGGATGTGCAGTCCACTGACTGCTCGACTGCCCCGCTGCTGTACCACCACTACTGCCCATAATCGCACACCACATCACTGGGCATTAAGACACCATTGCTATCCGATCTAATGCCAACCCACCGAGAGAGAGAGCGCGGCTGTCAGAGGGGAATTGGAGCTCTCCTTTTTAAGAACGCAGAACTTGCTGGACCCATAGATAGAATGATGTTATGTGGCGCACACAAAACCATTACAGTCTCTATGCTCTTGGTTTCACAGATATAATGACAGAGCTTCTCACCACAAAGCAGGCCAGCAACGTGAATGTTGAAGCAGATTTAAATATAAGCTGAATCTACATAATTTTCTATACATCCTCACTGAGGGGATGGACAGCCCTTCCCCAACCAACTAACGATCACTTCTTTTATTGAACATCATTCCCAGACAGTGAGCCAACAAGCATATTTAATCAGGTGATTAAAATACACATGCCGTGCCAATAGCGTTGGCACGGGCCATTGTGACCTGCACTGTTCCCAATGTTTGTCCTTAAGTGACCGTGGCCCAATTTACACAGTTGCTAATATACAGTCAACAAACATAACATGAATAACTTTGCGATTACCGTATTTAAACAGGTCAGATAACCACAAATCACATGCATCATCCACTTGCGCATCATCGATTCATCGATGTTGTACTCTCTCGCTGCTGCTCGATTAGTGTGTTCAACTGCGTAATGGATAGCCTTTATTTTAAATTCAGCGTCGTAAGAGTGTTTCTTTGTTGGCGCCATTTTTCCTTTCAAAATGTTTACAAACAGTAATACTATAGTGAAGAATAGCATGTGTTACTCCACGGCCTGGCACGCAGTGATACATGAGGTGTCATGCGGCCCTACTCACACGTTCCAATAAATCACTTTTAGGTCAGTAATCAAGACCAGAAAAAAAATCCACATATAAGGCACACTGGATTTTAGGTGCGCCTTAAAGTGCGGAAAATACAGTAATCGATTTGGAATTGCAACTGGAATATTTTGTTGAGAAGATTGAAAAAAAATGTTCACATTGGATTTCCCTTTAACTTGAATGGTTTGAACTTCATCCTGGATTTTTATTATTATTATTTGGATTTCGCTGGATTTAGATTCTCTTTGTGTGACACATATGATCTAGGAAGTAGTGATCTAGCTATCAAGTGACTTGCTAACAAGGTTTAGCATTGCGTACCAAGTGAAGAATTAGCACGGTTACCTCTGTCACTCAAGTGGTGTACTTAGCCATTGAACCTAATAGACTTATTGGTAGGAAATACAATAACACATTAAAAACAGTTGAAAGCTTATACACAACCGACAATCTTTTCCCATCATTCGGTCCGTGTCTACAGTTAGGTAGCCATAATGGGGAGTGTGGATCCATAGTGCAATGTATAGTACAGCAAGGCAGTTGGTAGTTGCCTTGAGCATCGGTGTTCAGTTCCCAGCCTGTGTTATGCGTGTGCACGCTTCTCTCAACATAAAAAAATGTCTTTAACAAATAAAAATGATATCAAAAATCGAGAGTTTAGGGGTTATGGACACCGCACCTAACGCGTGCCCATTTGTGTTAATGCCGTTGTGTCTACCGTAGCGTCCACAGTGCCGCGAGTTCTCTTCATCCAGTCGGCTTGCCTGCGATGTCTACCCCCGATCTCATCAACCAAGTTTCCAACTAATCCTATTCAATAAAGAGGAAAAACCAGTGCTGACGCCGGAGAAAATAACTTGAGAAAATAATAATCAAGAGTTCATGTGTGAGGATTTTATTTGTAGGCTAAATCGTACATGCCTACCTGCCTAAGTCTTTGCTAGAGTGCTAGTGAGCATGGCCACTGTAGCGCTAACCGGTGATGTTCTACATCAGTAACGAATATTATTGCCAAATATCCATTTCAAGTAAATCCGACAAATAAGCCCCAGCTGTTACTCTCCATTTAAGATAGAGCACAGAAATGTACAATTGTGTGTATCCTGTGCTCTAACAGGTAGAGAACGGCTTCATTCTGCACGTGGAGAAAGAGATATTCATCGACCAGTTGAAGGACATCGTAGACAAGGCTGAGGACCTCCTCAACGAGGATCCGGATGGGGACTCCGTTTCCACAGGGGCAGGAGGATCGCCCCTCCTGCTGCATGACGGACAGGCTAGAGAGGTGAGAGGTGAGAGGGATAGAGAGAGAGAGGAACAGCAAGGAAGGAAATCAAAGAGAGGAAGAGAGACGATGGACAGATATGACTCACAGGCTGTTGAATGAATCAGAGGCTTAAATACATTTATTTTAATTATCAATCAAGACAGGCAGAATGGTTCCAGACATGTTTTGGTCCAGGCTCCAAACACAGTCGTGCATATTCTGAACATCAGTGATGGAACAAAAACAGCAAAGGCGATTTTAATAAATTCAGAAATAATTCCCAGCCTACACTTAGAATTGCACAATCCTGTTACCTCGAGGTCAATTCTCTGCAGACCAGTGCAGCACTTCTGTCAGGTTGATCTGCTGAACAGTGACAACACCTGTTTGCTAAAATGTAGCAGGATTTTACTTCCTGGATAGCCATCTCTGGATATTTTCAATATTTTGCTGAGGCGTATGTGAAACTAAATGTAGCTTCAGAACCAGGCAAAACTAAACATGTTGGACTAAAGCCTGGGACACACAAAATGATTGTTCTGATGACAATCTGGCATCTCATCATTAAGTATGCTGATAATATCTATCAGCAAGCCATGTGTGACACGGCAAAAAGATATTATTATTTTGTATTATTATATAATTTTGAAAGATGCCTCACTTTCTAGCAACCAACAACAGTCATTATCCGGGTCAGAATCAAGTATATTGCCATTGTCAATGGTCATCATCAGTCCCGTAGTCGGGCTAACGGTTGGGACGCCACAGAAGACTTTGTAACCAGCTCTCTCGATCTCTCTCTGTCCTCTGCCATTTGCATGGTGTCTCTGAGCCTGCACCTTGTCCACTCTTGGATGTTATCTTCCCATCTTTTTCTCTGTCTTCCTCTCCCCCTTCCACCTGGCACTGTGCCTTGAAGGATTGTTTTTGATAGTCCTTGGGATCTCGTGACATGTCCGTACCATTTTAGATTTTTTTTTTTTAAGTACCTCGTGCCATTGTCACAGACCAAGGGACTCAACCTAAAATCAAAAAATCGGTTCAGAGAGCACAAGGAGGGGTAGAGTGAGAGAAGTAAATAAGAAAAGAGAGAATAGAGTTTACGAGAAGGAGAGGTAGAAAGAGATAGAGAGAATAAAGAAATACACACACAAAGAAATGAAGTGACTCAGCAGTTAAGTTTGGACTGGATGGGAAGGTTGGGTATAATGACTGGCGAGAGAGAGGATGAGAGCGGGAGAGCGGGAGAGAGAGAATGAGATGGACGCATGATGTGTCAAGAAAAGCATATTCAGCTCTCTATTTCGCTGTCTCACCCCTGCTCTCCGTTACTATCTATATTACTATACTACACTCTCTGTCCCCCAGTCTCTTTCTCTCCATCCCTATCTCTCCCCACCACTGTCTATTCCTCTTCTCTATTACTGTCTCTCTCTCTTTCTCTCCCTTCCTCTCCTCCTCTCTTTCTCACTCTCCCTCCGTCTGTGTTTTATCGGTAGAACCAGCTACCAGGAGCTCCCCAGCCAGTATATCAGCAGAATGGTGAGTGTCCACTCAGCTATCTTCACCACAATATCTTTGTTACCTGCAGTGTCCCCTGCTGGCTGGCAGTGAGCGCTGCGGCTCTGTTTGGATAATTGCATGTGTTGGTGCTGTTCTGTTGCACCTGAGACGAACTGTGATTAGTCACTCCCCTTAACAACAGCGCTGGTTTTTTTTTTTCTCATGGCCACATTGTGTCAGCACCAAAGATTCAATTGACAATTACTCAATTATCATTCATTTTCTTGCTCGATGAATCATTAACTTTTGGGGGATTTTCGTGGTGCATCTAAGCAATATGGTGCAGTTCCACGCAAGGAAGGACTTTTAATCTGCATAACCAATACATTCTCAACATGATAACAACTTAAACAAATTAAAGTGATGATTCTCAATTTAGCCACCAAGCCAATCCCATCACAACAAAAACATTTGTGGATATTAATGAATACAAAAAAAGCCAAACATGACCTATTACTTAGTTGAAAAAGAAGACTTTTAACCTGCATCACCTTCTATCATGGTTCTTCATTCTGTAACACTCATGGAGATATTGGGATATTATTGGGGAGTAAGAGATTATTCTTAGCTGGTGCCGTGTGTTCATATGTGTCAAATGTATTGCAGTTCACAGATTGATTGTTTGGTAAGAAAATCAATTGACTAAATATTATTGAACGCTTAATCAATTAAGTTATTAGTTAATCATTTTCATCCGTAGTGCAACACAAGCGTTGGTACGGCAAGATCAGTGTTTTTTTTCTGTGCAGTCCTTCACACAGGTAAACGCTGGTTCATCATCTGCCCCGTGGAGGAGACCCCCACATCCAGCATGGAGACAGCCTCCGAGGGCACCGTCACCCCCAGCAGCTCCACCACCGCCCAGGCTGGAGAAGCAGCCAACGGAGGCGTACCCGCTACCAGAGGTGATCACTGTGGAGTGTATCTGCTTCAATAAAACACATTGGGCCCTCTTGATCATTGAGAAGAGAGTGAGAGACAAAGGGAGATAGAGACATATGCGTTACAAGAGACTGTTGCTGCTTTATTATAAAGTGTAGGTGGGACTGCATGGTGCAACAGGAGGTTGGGTGGGGCTGCCCGATACTCCAGGACGAAATGCCGAATGCGTACAATTGCCTCATCGAAGTTGAGGCTTACATAGTAACGCTGAGTAATAACACCTGCGCTAGCCGACGTGTCCGTAGCCAAGTACAATCTCATATGGCACCCTCCGAACTGAAATATAGGGCATTCTTTTGTGCACTTACTGGAATTTGCATACATCCAGCGAGCAGACTCCATACAGCCTACAACATTGCACCCGTTGTGACGTGTACGTGCGCTTTTCCACGATATCAACGTCATTTAATTTCTACAAGCGAGGCAACTTGGTGGCCGTTTAGTGCATGAAGTGTCCATGCACTGAGTTTCTGACAGTACACTGACATTTACCAAGAACTCTGGACACTACAACACAAAGTCCACAGGTGCACCATTAGAGGCAGAGCGATAGTCCTCTGGGCGGTGGATTGTGCACTGCAGTGACATGATGGTCAGCGGCCAAGCCACGGCTAACAACAACAGCGAGCTAGAATGATAGAAGAGTTAGGGCAAGAGGTAGAGAGGCTGAGAGGGATCGAGGGAGTGGAGAGAGAGGGGCGAGAGGCACAGTGAGAGAGAAATAAAGAGACGGGAAAGAGAGAGAGAGAGAGAGAGAGATAGAGAGAGAGAGAGGGAAAGAGATGAGAAGAAATAGAGGGGTAAAGGAAGGCTTGGGTGCTACAAGTGCTCTTTGTCATCATCGTGACGCTTCTGAGGAGGTCAGAAGGTATGACTTTTAATAACTTTTAAATAACGTCTCTGAAATAATTGCTTTATTATTATTTATATTCTGGAAATGTATATGTATTATGTATTGGTATAAAACTATTTGAACAACCACACATTACTTCAGCAATATACTTTTATTTATTTAATCAATTCTGTGACTGCCAAAAACGACCATTTAAAAGAGGTCAATGAATTCAAAGACACCTTCTTAATTACCAACTTAATTATACTCTCACAATTGATGTTACTCATAGTTTGTAGTTATGATGCACCAAAATGAACATTTGTTGGTAGCAGTGTATGCTCTGGTGTATTGTCTTAACATCACAGACCTCAGCAATCACAAATGTCTTTCCCCACATGGACACAGAGGATGGTGGCTACCGCCATGGCTCGTCCTCCACCATGTCTGGAGGAAGCGGTGGCTTCCTGTATGACAATTACGCCTTCTGCAGCCCACCCGTCGTGTCCAACACTGATCCGCTGCTACTCGCAAGTTTGGCCACACCCATCTCAGCCCCTCCTATCCTTCCCGCTGACGACCATGGCGGCATGGCTGCGCAGCTCCCCCGTCCACCCGGTCCTCTGAATCTGTCTGAGTCTGCGGTGCCCGCCTCTACCACCGGGGGTGACTCTGAGTCACTGGCGTCCCCCATCAGTGCCGTCTCTCCATCACATGTGGGCCACCAGATCGCGTCCGTAGCCGAAGAGGTGTGTTGTATTGTGTTGAAATGATGATTTCTTGTGAAGTTTCAGATATGAGTTGCAAGAGGAGCTTATATAGAAATAGGCTAAAACATGGAATATCACTGACATTACTTATACAATTGCTAAGAACATATCTGGTGTCTCATTTGAACTTTTACAAAATCGAGATGTTTCATGAAAGTGAACTCATTTAGTGAACCTAATTCCATACATAGAAAAATAAATACAATGCCTTGATATCCTAATTTCATAATTTCATCCAGAGTCCAACACCACACACGTGCATGCATGTATGCATCATAACGGCCTGATACGCAGACTAAATTACGGGTTCTTAATATTTCCATTTTAAGGAGTAAAGATTCCTTTTCCCAAGCCAAAGTAACAGTATTCAACACAGATGCCCTGTGGTCAGCTTCTGGTCTTTTCACATGTATTCATACTAATTGACTGTTGAAGGAAAACACCATCAATACTTCATAATGAAATATGTTCTTCCCCTATCTTAACTGAGTCGATACATACATCTCTCGCCTGTGTGCCTGCACCCACTCTGGTGCGCAGCAGTATTATAATCACTTCAACATTTGATTTTGTTTAAGAAAACTAGCGTGTAACAACTCACATACCGGATGTATCTCCACACCCTTCTTAAAACTTTTTTTTTTTTTTTTTAAGTTCTTTTTTCCGGCGTCAGCGGCGTTTTTCCATCTTTATTGGATAGGACTAGTCGGAAACTGGGTTGAAGAGATCGGGGGTAGACAAGTCGACGAGCGTAGTCAAACTTGCGACACTGCGGACGCTGCGGTAGATACAGCGCCACTAACATGAATGGGGTCGCGTTAGGTGCGGTGTCTATAACCACTCGGCCAACGCGGACCCCCGTCTTCACACCCTTCTGGGTCTGTAGGGCTAAGCTATGCTAAGCAACAGGGGGCACGGTGGCGGAGTGGTTAAGGAGTGCCTCCCCCAGACCATGGGTCGAGCAGTGCCGTGGCCTCTTTTCCGCTCTCCAGCTTTTCTGCGATGTCTCCCCCCAACTCTTCATCCCAGTTTCCCATAAAATCCTATCGCTATCTATCTCAACGCTTGCGCCCATAACTTGAAAGTGCATGCATGAAGGTGAGAGATGTATGTATGGACTCAGCTAAGATCAAGAAAGGAGAGAATCTCTTTCAGCATCGATTCTCAGTTCTCTCCTTTAATGAAACGTCTTCAGGTGCCGTGCTGTCCCCTGGTCATGCCTCTATCTCTGGATGTGAGGGAGGTGGAGGGTGGTAGTGCAGGCCCAGCCCGTCTACCGCCGCTGCCGTTACAGGATCCTCCACCCCCAGCATCGTACGCTTCGTCAGCACCGTACGTGTCCTCGGCGCCTGCAGGGGAGAGGGCCGGGGTCCCCCCGCAACTGCCCACACAGCCGGTGGTCCTGCACCAGCCCTTCTCCAGTGTCACCAAGGTACAGTACTACAATCATCAGAATGACAATCACTTTCTTTTATGACCAGTTACAGTGAGAGTACACAGGCTTGGGGGTTGTGGTGCAGACGTAAAGGAATAACACACATAACATACATGAGGGACAATGGGAATGGAAACACGGAACTCCATTATTATATTTAAGGTCTAAAGTAAGGGATGTCTTTCTGTTACTTATAGATTACTTTCAAATATGAGTGACAAAGATTTTTTTTAAATAATTCACATGTTAGAACACCCACACTTCTTCCTCTCTCTCTCATGAAATACATATATATATTTTTAGTTTATCCTTCGTCCCCATCTGTACTTTTATCTAGGACTGCAACTAACGGTTATTTTGATTCGATTAATCAGCCATTTTTGGACAATTCAATATTATTGATTAATTAATTGATCTGTTAATTTTCCCTTCAAAATTGTGACGACTATTAGCCTGAATTTTTGTCAATATTGCAAATGTTTTGATTTATTACTGTCTACATTTATTGCAAATTGTGCAATAACAATTTCATTCTAGTATTAGCATAGAAGCGTCTACTCATCCTTGTAAGCTTATAACATTAGTTTTTCACCCAAGCTTACTTGTCATCTTTACTGTATAGTTTGTGTTTCTGTGGGGTTTAACAGAATGAGTGAGGCAATTGACAATTGAGTGGCATTGGGAGCAAAATGTACATGCAGGGGCGCCGCCAGGAATTCTGGGCCCCCTGGAAAAAATATAATTTTATTTTTAGAGAGGGTGATTATTTAATATACATTTTCCTAAATAAAATAGACATCACCTCAGTGAATTTAATGGTGACAAAGGGTCACCTTGTTAAATTAGCGGAATTGATTATTATTTTCAATAAAATATTAATTATGACTTGGGAAAAAAGTAGTGTTATTTCATTTTTTCTGGGCCCCCTGCCTCTCACAGGCCGTTGGAATCATCCTAACTTTTCACCGCATTACGGCGCCAGTGTGTACATGTA
>OMKY01213878.1:0-11478 GCA_900302395.1 Bregmaceros cantori | reverse complement strand
GTCAATGCAAAAAAAAAAAAAAGTAACGAGCCGGTTTTGGTAAAAGTAAGGAGTAGAAGTACAGATATTTTTGTTAAAAATGTACTCACTACAAGTAAAAAGTAATCACAGAAAAAAATTACTTCTAAAAGTACAGATACTTGAACATTTTACTTAAGTACAGTACTTGAGTATTTGTACTTCGTTACTTGCCATCTCTGACCACCACTACCATTCTGTCTCTCTCTCTCTCTTAAACATACACACTTTCCCACGCTCTCTTTCTCTCTCACCTCTTCCTCTGCCTTGTTATTTTGCGGTGCCGTCTCACTCCCACTATGACGAGGGAGAACAAGGCAGTGGCAGCTAGCGTGGCCAGTAAGAGGATGATGATGGACATAGACTGGGCTGGAGAGGCAGACGACGGGCCGACGACGGTGGCCGTCTGCTGGGGCTCGATCGGCATGTGCGCCACTGGGGGAACTAGCAGACAGGTTCCATGTTAATGATACTATTGGGATAATTAGCTGTCAAACACAGGATTCTCGAAATGGGTGATACATTAAGACATTTTCATAATAGAAAAAGCACAACAAAGAGAAACACAATTTTCCATAACCAGCCAATCGGCCACGCATTACATGCCGCTAGACGGTACATTGGGTCTGGGCAAATCAGGCAGCTGTCGTGCATGTATGGGCTGACCAATCAAATTATTTCAATTGAGACGTGGGCGGAGTTTGGTATGGCGATGCGTGACGTGGTCGGAGTTTGGTATACACGACGCGTGAAATGTGCAGAGTTTGGTTGTCACGCCTCGATGCCGCTTGTCCCACCCACTGCATTGTGACTGGATAGCACGATTTGATTGACAGTTCTTTGACACGTTTTATCGACCCTGATTTTACCAGACCCAAAGATCGTTCTAATCGGGTGCAATGCGTGGACGATTCGTTTGGTTCTGGCTCACCAGGATAAATTTGAATGAGTGTGTCAATTTTCAGCATTTTCCTATAAAGGGTTATATGGGCTGCCATAGGGATCCATGTGGAGTATAATAATAAGAAAACTAAGAAACATATAAGGTGCCTTCGCAGCTTCGCTGATCGGTCAGATTTGAAGGCACCAAAGACAATGACTGCTCTCTTCTGGATGATACCCATTCAATGTATGTGCTCGAGATCCCATTGTGTCTAGTCTACAGACTTAGTATAGACTCCATTGTTTTCTCACAATAGCATCCATCGCTCTGTAATCTGTGCTGTTCAACTTCTACTCATAAATATGCACATGTGCGCATGGTGTGCATACACACACACACACACAGAGCCACACATGCACACAATTGACTTGTTTTACACACATACACACACACACACACACACACACACACACACACACACATTAGACTGATTTGGGGATCCCACATTCAAACATTTTTTTTTTAATTATTTTATTTACTCTCTTCAGTGCTTATTAATTGATTATTGTAGGCAGACACTGCTCCAACATCCAATGCATACAAAGGTGCTTGTACTTTTGAAAATAGGTGAACGTGTAGAAAATGTTTCATTCAAGTCATTCATTCAATTATGAAAAAAGGGGAAGGTGCCATGGGTCTGGAATGTGTTCAGAGGGTAAAAGCGAGCAAATGAAGAACTAAGAAGTTCATTATGCTTTAGGTTGGCGAGATTTTACCTTCAAAATGAACAATTATTAAACTACTATACGTTGGCCACTTGTGCCTTTAGGAAAGCCGTCCAAGAAAAATGGTCCCTAGTGTATTCTTTCAGTTTCACCATCCAGTTCTCTTTCATTCACAACGTTAGCGTTTTTGTAAATGTTTAAGTAAAAATAACATTAAAAAAAAAAAAAAAGAAAGAAGGGGGCTGTAGAGTTCTTGCGAAGGGTAATTAAAACCAGCTATCAACAGTAACATACTGCCTCGCTGACATACAGGTCCAGCCACTGATGTAACATTTAAACTAATGTAACAGACATATAATTCTGACCTGAACTTGGTTTAGTGGCATACCAATCAGTGAAGCATTTGGGGTACTAGAAGTAGAGATGCACAAAATAGTTCTTTTACAGATCCTGCCTAAATTTCTACATTACTTCACACAAAGCAAAGAAACATTCACATGATTTACAGTTGGATAATTTCAAGAAAAAGTTTTTAAAAATCTGATTAATATAACAAGGATGGAGAAAACCATCGTTCAACTTTGTCGAAAAAATAAAGTTGATATCCTTATTCAGGATATGTTTTTCAACCACTTACCAAAGCCATTTGGCTAATATTCAAAACTAAATTTTCCAGATTTTTAAGTCACCCGATAATATTGGGTGGCCAACAATATTGTGCATCCCTAGTTATGGCAGTTTGATTACGCAACACAAGGAGTCCCCCCTTGCCACCTCCCATTTTTTTAGTTTTCTTTCTATGTCGAACGTGAACTGAACACATGTAAACAACCATGACTTGAATGCATCCCAAGATAGTCTACTACTTAAAGAGTTTAAAACATGACTTTAAGCGAATTCTACAGACTCCAAAACTTGGTATGGCAGCACATGTTCAAGCACTGAACATTCGTTTTAAACGTGAAAACTAAATGGTTAATAAAAAGGGAATTCATTTTTTTGGACATTTGACCAGGTGACCAAAAAGTATAATTAAATCCCCAGAGGTTTGGTCAACTTTGTCCATGTTTGGAAGTTTGGAACATTTTCTGTAGAATTCAATCCAATTACTAGAGTAGATGGAAAAAGTGCAGCGTACGCCAAGAGTCCCCAAACTGGACACAAAAAGAACAGGTTTTCAATATTTTCTGGAGGAAAAGAATTGGTCCAACACACATAAAATCATTGGATTAAAAATTAATCAAATGATCCCATATTGGTTTAAACTTCTCAGGTTGAGTAAATAAGCGCAATTGAGAAATATAACAAATACCATAAGAAAATGGTGGGATGTCCAAAAACAGGAACTGCCCAAAATGGCGGATTGTGTCTCTTTGGACACAGTCCACGCCACTTGTGGCGAGAATATGCCTAGAAGAAATAGATAGCTATGGATAGATGAATAATCCATTGATACGCATTGGTCTCTTTCAAAAGAAGTACAAACAGATGGATTCCACTGAAAAGCACCAGGGTCGGAGTTGCCAGACCACAATTTGAGATGGTCCGGAATTAACTGTGACTTAAGGAAAACACCAGCAGAAATTCATACCGAAATATATTCTGATCTTAGCCGAGTACAGCAGTACTTTGTAAGTATGGCTTAGCTTTATGGATACAAACAAGGCTGAAAATAGAAGCAACTAATCACTTCCAAATTTTGCCTCTTTAAATCCAGTATGTCAGTCGTTTCTTACACCAAACAAAATCTTTAGTTTATCCTATCTTCACTCCAATTTGTTCGCATATCTTAGCCTGAGGTACACAAGTACCGCTATGTGCAGACTGAGTGCACGAATGGAGACAAGCTAGGCATGTATAGACACTGATAAGCTTGGGGAAGAATATATTCAAGTATGAGTGTTCAGTGGAGTTTTCCTTTAAAACAACACAAAAAAAATGAACAATGTGCTTGTTACGGGAATTCAACACAAAGAATATGCTACTCTGTTTGCCATGTTCCCAATGGAGGATTTGTTCACAAGGCAGGAAGCACAGCTGAAGCAACTATTTGGCAAGCAACACTTCAGTAATAGATTCTGTCATTTTCATAAGACTTGGGTATATTGGTCTTCATCTGAGATCCAAAAGGTTTGTATGTCTGTATTTTGTTTAATTGACAAAAATGTGCAACAAAACACATGTATAAAGGAGAAGACAAAACACGGAATGCATGAAAAGTATCAAATACATAACAGCACATGTCGACATATATAAAATAATCCATTATAAGAAATGCATATCTTCTAAACAGCATTGTGTAGAGGGAAAGATAAATGAGTCTATTAAAGTGTAAGATATAATTATAAAGCCTCTGCAACATTTGCATTATATTCTATTTGCACCAAGACTAAGAGGCAGATGATGTCTACTCCAAAGTCCAGTCTGAGGGAGTCTCTGGCCGCCAGAGCACAGAGGGAGCGACCAATTTTAGTCGGAGACAACACCATTTTTCAAAGTTTTACAACAGGATCTCAATACAGAGATCAGAGGTGCACCTCGAGGCTGTGAAGCTAGGTGGGGTTTAAATCAATGTAGTATTGCAAATTCCCCTAGTGTTAAATCCTGCCCTGCAAGACTGGAAGTGAAGGTCTGTTAAATCGGTGTCAAGATTACTCTGAGAAACATTGAAAACAAAACCTAGTCCTAGCAGTTAGAGCTGCAACTAACGATCTTAATAGTCGACTAGTTACTGATCAATCAAACAATTAATCGACTAATTAGTTTTTTTTTAAAATCCAAATGGAACATTTATGTGGTCATCTGAAAATAGTCAATCGTACCTTTATCATTTAAATGTTTTGGTGATTATTTTTTAATTGTACATTGAACAGATGCCAACAATCACCTTAATTTGTTGGTGACTAATTTTAATGATTAATTGACTAATCGTTGCACCCCTAGTAGCAGTTCTGCCTGGAAAGCGGGTATTGTTGGGCTGGGTGTGCATGTGTGTGAGACAAAGCCTAACTGGACTTCAGTTAATCTTCATCTTCCGCCTGGTGCTGGTGGTGTTGTTGGCTGCTCTGGTTCTGTTCACCACCACAGTCGCCTGGACAAGACAATTAAGTATTATTTAATTAATAAAATTGATGGAAGAGGGTCACATAATTTACAACCCTTTCTGAGAGAAATCACATCTATTGTAGAAAAGTTGCAGTTAAACCTCCAAGTATGAGCCATTTTATTATCTCTTTGATTATAATTATTGATAATGACCCCATAATGATATTGACAATGATCATTTCCCTTTTTTAACCACTCAAACTTCTAATATGTAGACATCACTTCACTTCTGTGTAATTTTCTTGTTGTTGCATCACTGCCAACCACATAAATGCTGACTGCAAATCACATGCATGTGCAATGATTTTGCTTTTCCCCATGATCACTTTGCCCCATGTAAGCTTCATCCTCCACCCAGTTTCCTCCCAAGCCTGTCAGGCAAAAAAATCTGAATAGGCAAAACATATATATCTAAAAAAAAGGAACACACCACATAAAATTCATACTGATATATAACCATCCCTGATCTTAGCTGACTCAAAACATACCATCTTGGCTCTGTGTGTGCACTCACTCTTGTGCACCTTGCTAGCATAGCTTAGCCCTCAAGGGGGTGAAGATAGTTGCAGCGTACACAAAACCAAATGTCGCGATATTTTTAAATAACTCGCATACAAGGACACTTTTGGAAGTGATTGGTTGCTTCTTTCTTAACCTCCGTTTGGGTCCATGGGCTAAGATATGCTAATAAAGTACTTCTGCGCGCACAGTGAGTGCATGGACACAGGCAAGACAGACATGCCTCGACCTGGCTAACATCAGGGAAGGACATACTTCAGTATGAATTTCCGGTGGTGCTTTCCCTTAAGCCTCCCACTTCGGCCTGTAGTAAAGACCAGACAGTAGCAGCGTCGAGTATTTCTATTAAAGAGAAGCCTCCTCTGTGCTGTGACAACGGAAACAGGAAGAGCAACAATGCACCGACAGCGCAGCGGGAGGAAGCATCGTGATGCAACTTCCTGTCCACGTGCATTGATGGCAGTTTGACATCATACCAAAAGCCTCTAAAAGGCAATGCATGTTTGTGGATAGACCAACCCTTAAGGACAGGTTTGTCACAAGCCTTTTAACTATTTCAGTACCAACCATTCAAAACTAGAAAATGTGCACCGTCAAGGCCCACCAAATATTCTCCACAAATTATATCGGAGAACAATATCATACAAATTTGCAATGTAACGAAGAGGGGCTCCACTTCATTTACTATGTTCATACTTTCTGACACGAATAAAAACAATTATAATTTTATTTCTGTCTTTCAAAAAGGATCTCCACTTCCTAGAGAGAATAGTAGTAAGAATTATCTACATTCAAAGAAATATGACTCGAGTTGACGTCCTTGGCAGTAAGTATCTGTAGCACTGAAAGAGTCAATTACCTCCATCAATGTAATAGTTGTGATTAGGGCTACATGGGTTTGCTTAAAAATAAAATCCAGATGTTTATCTCTGAAACCTCAAGTTCAGATTTTTTAAGAATAGAAAAACAACCTGTCAAATAAAGTATTTGATCACTTAAAATATATTTAGAACAATTTGTGAAATTACATATTTGGATGTATGTAGATATTGTTTTATTCCATAAATATCTAGATATAATTTGAACACAAGGACTCATCGCGTTGCCGTACTAAATCAGTTACACTCATTACATGAATTTACTGGAATTATCCTAGAAGACATTAAAATCCAATAAATTAGCAAAATGTATCAGATTTCAAATCAATGTTTTGCACAGTCCTAGTTGTGATTGCTAATTATTCTCATAAAGATAGGACTGAAAATGTATATACACAAAAGAAACACAAATTGACAAGACAGATTCCTGTTGTTCGCAGGCAGGTTTAGCCAACTTGTTTTTGTGGAAGGCAATGGAGGAAAGATCAGACAATACTACAGTGCGTACTCATAAACAGTCATGCCGTTACATTACAGATGCTGATTGGGTAGATCACAATCTACTGGTAGCTCATGGTGAGCGTCCGAATAGATCTCCAGGCATGATAAGATATTAGCACTCCATCCTGAGAATATATAAAACATTAATGAGTTTTTCTACACCGCAATATGGGAATAAATAAATAACTGTATTTTAGGGCTACAACTAACCACTATTTTAATAGTCAACTCCTGAAACGATTAGTCAACTAAATCGGTTGGACTTATAGAGAATATTAACACTGACCAACAATTACAAGAAATTAATCTTGTTAACATGAAATATTGTCTAATTTGGTTCTTAACCAACAAATGTACAAGAATCAAGTTACTTACTCTGAGACAAACTCATTACAATTAATTTACACTGTAATATTTAGATTTTTTTTATTAGATTTGATGTTCTTTTTCTTATTCACTTGTGTTTATCAATTATGACCATTTAATATTTCATATTTAAAAATGTGTATTAATATCACATTTGCCTGGACCAATTGGGGTAATGTCAGCACACAACTGCCGAAATAACAATGGTTCAATTTCTTGGAGATTATCAATTACTACATTTGTTGCCGATTAATTCTAGTCGATTAGACAATGATTCACACTAATCGTTGCCGCTGTGCGCAGAGTAAGTATGAAATATGCATCAACTCTGCTAAGATCAGGGAAGGACAAAAATTGAGTAAAATTTATTTTTTTCCCGTCTGCAGTGACGCTGTTGAACTGCATGGGCAGAATGCAGTACAGAACTCTTGTGGACCAATGAGTTGTATCCCCAGTGCTTGGGTTCTACAAAGAGCCAGTCTGGGTGTGTAGCGTTGGCGGTGCTGTGAATGAGGCTCTATATGCATTTTGACACATGACTCACAGCTGAATTTATCAGCCCATCCATCTATGCGTGTGACATTTTCAAAGCCCACACATGGAGGCGTAGCCCTTTAGAATTATACAAAATCTGTAATGACCATCTTAAGCCTTTGACTAGCAAATGTTTCTATAGATGTCTTACAAAAAACATGCATATTGCTAAAGACACCAAAGCACTTCTGAAAAAGAAAAACCTTTGAACACAATGGAAAGCAGAGTGCCTGTATACCATAGCCCATAGGCCGTCATGTTTGGATATAAATTTGTACTGATGCAGCAGTCCAACAAATATTCATGACAAATAATTTCAAAATAATTTAATTAGGGGCGAAGCAGTGAAGCTGCGAAGGCAAGTGTTTGTAGCTTTTCTTATTATTATTACTAATACTCGAAGCACTCAAGAGTGCAAACCTGCAGCAAGGCCATGGGGTCACTGATGCCAAAACATCTTGACGCTATTATGTTACTTATAGGCTATAGAAATGCACCAAAATGTAATCACTCGTCACCAGTGGTACGCGAGCACGCTCTTGGTGGCACGCGGGATTGTAGTCATAAACATAAAAATGTTCACAATCTGCTGGAGTTGCGACGCAAACCCGGGTCTCCAGCTTGGTGGACTGTAGGGCTAACTGCTACACTGTAGCTACACTATCTGAGCTGTGTTAATACCATGCAGTGATAAGCTCATAACAGTTGGCAAATTATGTTACTTATAGGCTACAGAAATGCACCAAAATGCAATCACTTGTTCAGTTTTCCAACAACTGTACAAAATTTCATTAAGATCTGTGCATAACTTTTTCAGTTATCCTGCTGACAAACCAACGGAACCGAAAACATGGCGCAGGTAATAAATATGCTAAGGGATGTGACCACCAGAGCTGCCGCAGTGTTATGAAATGGGAATTACTGATTTTCGATGATAGTTTTGTTGAATTCTTGAATGTTTGATCGGTTTGATAGTTAATATGATCAATTTTTTAAAATACATTTATTTTGTTTTTTTACAAATATGTCTTCTTGCCCGGTTATGACCTTTGTTTTGGCCAAGCATAGGGTGGGTTAGATTTGTGAAATGCAAATTATGTAGTGATGTGACACCAGCATTGGCATAGACCACAATGTCCACGATGTGAGCGGCAACAGATTAATGTTATAATGGATGGCCGATGGTCATCCATTATAACATTAGTTGCCAACAAATTTATCAACAGCGAATGATCATCGTTTAGTCAGTCCTTCGATCAGTGCTTCGCTACTGAACACCGTCAAGCCCAACAGCAACATGAACTATACTCTAAAGCTAATGATCAAGTTGAGGTGCAAACCAATGTAAAAGATAGCATAAAAGAGCAGACCACTCTATGTCAATACTATAATGGAAATGCTAGTTTGCAATTTGGAATAAGTGGAGACTGGAGCAGATTTGCTGCAAGTTAATAATAGTTTTAATTTGAAAAGGACAATATAGATCAATCATCCGAAAAAATCTTTAGCTGCAGTCCTACAATCTTGCATTTTCACTGCTCTCCGTCTCCATATGAAACATAGCCATAGTTGTGTGTGATGGAGGAAAAGCACACCGACCTGCTCCAGGAGGACTCCGGCGGCATTGTCGATGCTCACGCCCACGCCACGATACTGGCCCGAATAGCGGATGAACGCCCACGTCACCATGGCAACCATGGCCACACCCACTACCACGTCACAGGCCAAGGCGATGGTTGTGAGGCCGATGAACAGCAGCACTCCGGACAGCACGTACAGCAGACACACCAGCACAAAGAGGACGGCTGGAGTCCGGAAGGCACTGAACAAGTTCTTAGACTGTAACAAAACATGGACCATTTCAGGATCACATGAGCCAGTGGATGACAAACCATCACTTCACAGAATAATCAAAAGCATAAACCTGAAACTGTACGGTCACATCAAATGTTCCCAGATTGGCCTGGCGAAACTCTGCCTTGAGGGATTTCAGGTAAAAAGAAGCAAAAGGACAAAAGAAGCCAAACATTAGTGTGGCGACATCTACAAACACATTTTTATTAAATAAAATGATATCCGTGCTGGCAGCATAGCTCAGTCTGTTCGGCAAAGCACAGTGGAGAACACCATTGTGCCCATAACTTGTTTTACGGCATAGGCAGAGTTGCAGGTTTGCTTCCCCACACCGACATTTGCTGGAGGTCTGTATCTGCATTCTCACTTCCACTTTCAGGCTAATCCATTAATAAGATTGCACTGGTAGATGTGGGGGGTGTAAGAGTACAACAGGCAAAATATTACATTATTAGGACTGCAGCATAAAACGACTATATTTACATTCACTGTTTATTTTAATATACAAATTATTGTATCTTAAATACAATAATAAATTAAATATACAACTCTTCTGCAGTGCAACCGGGGAATACATACCATATCTGTATTTACATAATAAATTTAGTATATTAATGTCAAAGTATAAATATTGAAGAGCAATTCAAGTTTCTATTTAAAACAGTCTCCGTTCCCAGTGTCATGGCACCGCACATTTTCTTGGATACTGGACACAGTTAAGCCTCACAGCGACAATACAATAAAAGATAATAAGCTCTAGTAGCAGAAAACAGGCACCTCCATGCTAATACCAAATTTGAAATGCTGGTGCACAATCTGTAATAAGTAAATAGTTGAAACATCAAAAGGTCTGGTATATTAAAAAATATGTTAAAATATGACTGTGAGGGCAAGTGATCTCATGGAGGTGCGTATGCTGTGATCTAAGCCACAGCAACAACACGCTTTGTAATTCCCCCACACCTTCTAAGGAGTGGATTAAATGTTGCACAGAATGTTCTAGACATTTTCCAAGTTCAACTCCTTCAATACCAAAAGGCGTTTCTGACGTGCAGCGAACCTCATTGTGTTTGCAGTAGGACTTCCACATCTCCTGGAGCTCCACCTCCAGCTGGCTCTGGTAGCGCATGGCTAAGTCGGCCCCGCCCATCTTCTTGGTAGACTGGAAGGAGTGGATGGATTCGTCAAAGTAGAAGGTGTGCTTCTCATCCAGCGTGTCGGGCGCCACGTACGGGAGTTCTCCACCACACACCTGAGAAGGAGACAGAGACAGAGAGAGTGAGCAAGACGGACAGAAAAAAAAAAAGATTGAGGCAGATTATAAATCTTTGGTACTGGCAGTCATCTTGTGCCTAAGCAATGACTACTTATTATTATTAATTAATATTATATTACTTTTTAGTTTGGCTTCTTTTAAATTCTGCAATTATGCTCCTTTGGTGAACATAAATGAATAATGAATGATTTTATTCGCATAGAAAATAACAAATCATCATCAACATAATTATCCCAGCTTGCCATAAACTCCATAGCGAACAGGACAGGAAGAAGAAAACATTCTTATAACTCCTGCCCTTCCTCATTAAAAAACAAAGAACAAAAGACATAGCTTAGGCTGTACAATCCGACATTTTCTTATTTCACTAAATGAAAACTATAACTCAACCAAACTGTCCATATTGGTTGAAAACCATTTTTTTAATATAATTTCTTAAACTGGTGGATAGATAAGCATCTTTTTAAATCTTCATTAAGAGAATGGATGAGTAGATTGATTTTCAATATCAATCTCAGTGGCTGATGTTTAAACACAGTGTTTAATACAACATGGACGTGCCATCGATATATATCCGTGTAGGCTGCCATCCTACCACTATTCCTGCTGCTGCTACTGCTACTGCTGCCAATGCAATGTTGTTGCATTGGTACGATTCATGTTTTGTTTTTGGTGAAACTGTTTGATTATGAAGTGTCGATGACCACCTCAGCAGCAAGTCTGGACTAATGTGTGCGTCTCAATTCAGTCACCGGACCATAAAAGAGAGTGACAGCAGAGAATGTCAAAGAGATTACAGCGAAAGAGTGACAGAGAGAA
>OMKY01213877.1:0-10839 GCA_900302395.1 Bregmaceros cantori | reverse complement strand
ATATTGCATTTCTTTCAGAGCCTGATGGCCTGTATTTAAGTAGGTCATTGAATCCAATAAACAATTGAACGTTAAGTCACCCTACATTGTTTTTTGAGTAAAAGTGTGCACCTTTTCCCCTTGGCCAGAGCGTTTGTGCATTTATAAGACATAAGTTATGTCAATTTCATGTCAGATGTGCTCCGCTAATTATGGGGGCCGGTCTAAGTCACAAATGCCCGGGCCGATTTATCCTCCCAGTTCAGGCCTGCCTCTCGGTAATCTGATTACGTAACGCTGTTCCATGTAATCCGTTACTTCCCAACCCTGCTAGTGGGTGTGTGCGAGGCGCGGATGTAGTCGTAAATTGCTGTGTTCACACAGCTGCAACGGTGAGTGAAAAATATGGTCAAAATACAAATATAATGAATTCCCGTCACTATGGAATTTCTTGGGAAAAGAGAAACTTTCCCCAGGGAAGCACATACTCAATTTAATCCTGGAAAAGTTTTTTATAAGTAACATTTTAAATGAGAAAATGTGAACAGCTGGCCAAGTTTATATCATTTGCTCAGTTTTTACTACATGCCTGAGGTCCCCTATCACTTTGTCATAGTTTTCTACTAACGCTATTTGGTCTTCGTGCATTACGTTTTGACTATGTCATCACGACCTCGTTTTGGGTTCATGTAACCGTGTCCTGAGACGCCTGAGTGCGACACAGCGACCAGCGCAGGGGCGTGAACACACGGCTCTTCCAATCCGATTCAAAATGAAGTATAATACGATAATATTAAACTCCAAAATGATCAACGGCGATAAGATTACGGCTGCAACGATTAATCGACAAATCATTGACTTGAATCAGTCTTATTGTCAGCAGTTTTGTGTTGAAGCTGCCCTCTATTGGTCCATGCAAAGTAGATATTGTTTCAGAAAATATGAAATATTAAATGGATATAATTGATAAAAAACAGGAATATGATGAAAACCATAAAAGTGCCGGAGAAAGTCACTCAATTGCTGCTTATGAAGAACCAAATTTGTCAATATTTCAAGTTGACAAGATTGATTTCTTGTAATTGTTGTTTGCTGTGAATATTTTGGGATTTTTTTTCTAAAGCAAACATCTAACCGATTAATTGAATAATCATTTTAATAATCGGCAACTAATCAACTATTAAAATAATCGTTAACGGGGGTGCGCGGTGGCCGAGCGGTTAGAGAGCGCGTCCCCCGACCACAGGTCGAGCAGCGCCGCAGGTTCGAATCCCCTGTCCGGCATTTCTGCAATGTCTCCCCCCAACTCTTCATCCCGGTTTCCGATTGATCCTGTCGCTATCGCTCTCAATAAAAAGAATGAAAAACGGCGCTTGCGCCCAAAAAAATAACTTTAAAGAATCAACTTTATTCGCCACGTTGCATAAAGACGAGTTTACGCCTAAGTTACTCCCTACCGCCCTTATAGTGCACTCAACAGCAATGGCCGAGATTTCGGACACTAGAGTCGGTGCCGTTGAAAATTATTATAAAATATAATTATGAAAAATATAATTATAAAATTCAACAATCATCACAAAAAGTCAGAAGTACTTACATTTATAATGATTTGCCGCAGTCGGTCGCTCTTTACTCTCACCGCGCCATTTTCTTTAAGTTTAGGTCATTTTTAAAACGTCTCGCAATGCATTATGGGTTATATTGCTTCGTCTAGGATACATCCGATTCTCACTACTTTTTGCTGTGCATTGTGGGATACTTTCAGTGCACTATATAGTGTACATGCAGAATTCGGACACCTCTACACCCATACCCCCCTATACCGCATATAGTGCATTATATGGGGGATAGGGAGCGATTTCAGACACAGCCACATGTGGTCACATGTTCTTCCTGACCAATGGGATGGCTGCAATCGTAAGTCCCACCGAAATGAGCAAATGGAATGGGCTGCACAGCTTTTTTGAATCATGTGTTTGTAGGGCATAGATCCGCTCTAGAACATTTGCTTGTGGAATAGCACAGCACAAGTTAACACCATCAATTTTTAATAAAACAATAAGGTGTGCGCTGTCCCATTAAATTGGCATGTTCACAGCACAGCGACATAACGGCAATGGAAATCATATTCAAGGTAGAATTTTTACTGCAACTACTCGTCACACAATAGTAACAATACAAAAGAAAGACACAGTAGCAGGTAATAACATTCTTAGTAGTTAGTACAAGATGCCAGAAAATAGACTGCAGCACTGTAAGTCTACAGCAAAGTATACAGCCGGTAGTTGGTCCGCAAAGTAACGTGTAAGAGTATTCAATGTTGCACTTTGCCTGGAGAGTTCAACATCACTGTGTGCGGAAATACACTGTTTTTGAGTCTCCTGGTCTTAGTAGGCAGAGCTCTGTAGTGCCTGTGGGAGGGAAGGACGATGAAAAGGTGACGCGCAAGGTGCGAAGGATCGGCAGCAAAGTTCCATGCCTGAAAAGGTGGCTAGCAGGGCACATTTGGGATTTGTATAATATTAGCAAGCAGCAGCAGTACTGCTCAAGCCTCTCTGATTTTGTATTTTGTTATTAGTCTAATCTATTTGTCATGCTGTCTGATTTGCATTCTTTGTCATAATCAATTATATCCACATTGTTGGAATGGCTTACTGCACCGTGCGTATTGAGCTGAATTTAGTGAAGGCATCGTCAGGCTCATTCAACATATAGGCAGTCAATACCAATGCTGTGCTCGCTTAGTCCGTATGGGTAAAGTTTTTTAGTTTCCAAATTAATTTGGACCAGTCTTGACACGGGAATATGTCTTGAGGGTCAATTTATTAAACTTTACTAGCCGGGTATCGGCTAGCTAAGCTAAGCTATGAGCTAAAGCAGGAACAAGCCGAACACACACATTTCAGAAAGTATTACTCATTCACAGAGATGGCAAGTAAGTATGAACACTTAAGTACTGTACTTGAGCACTTTTTTCAAGTATCTGTACTTTTAGAAGTCTGTTTTTCTCTGATTACTTTTTACTTATACTCAGTAGATTTTTAACAGAGATATTGGTACTTCCACTCCTTACTTTTCCCAAAACATGCCCACTTTTTTTGCGCACCGATGGTAGGTGGTAGGGATATCTATAGTGTGACTTAGCCAGTAGGGGGCGGTAATGCCAAAGTAGTATAGAACATAGACTGTATATAAAATGTATATACAGTCTGTATTTATATTACGTCTGTATTTATATTATAAATACAGACGTTGCATTCGCTTCAGCCGGTGTGCTTTTGGTAGTCGACTCTGCCCTCGTGGGCTCTCCTCTTTCTCTTTTGTATTATTTATTATTTTGGAGAAAATTAGTGGGGATGTGCTAAATTCCTGTTTCGTTTAATTTAATAAAATATTACATAAAGAAAATGATCTCTACTTTTGCAACTTCCTAATGTGGGACAGTCAGTTGCCTAATGTTGGACAGTGAAATGTAGTGTTGAACAGTTGAAGTTGATGTTTAACTGTAAACTGTATTACCCTAGCTTGCCTTTACCATAGTTTTCACTGACATTCATTAATTTAGGGAGGAGCCAGAGCCACTGAAGCTTGTTTCCTACATTTGGCAGTGGCCCTCATTAGGGCAATCCACCCTATTTCTATACACGATTTGATTCTCTACCTCTATCTTAGGCCTTGTCCACTCACCTTTACATAACCTCTTTGTGATTTTTATCTTTGACAGCCTCTCTCTCTCACTCTCTCTCTCCCTCTCTCTCCATCAGCCACGCATAGTATAACAGTATTTTTAATCTAGCTGTCTTCCCCTCTCTTCCGTTGTCTCAATCATTTTGCTTTCCTCGCTCCTTCCTGTTCCCTCTCTTGCTCTCTCCTTCTCCCTCCTCCGTCTCCGCCCTCCCGCCTCCTCTCTCTCTCTCTCTCTCTCTCTCTCTCTCTCCCTCTCTCTCAGCACTCCTTTCCTTTTACAAATTTGCACTTAACACCTTCCTGAGGAAAGGCTGCTCATTCATCAGCGGTGTTTGTGGCGGTGACAAGCCGCGCGCCTCCTGCATATCAATAGCAGCTAAGACAATGCTGAGTCTGTAACCTTCAGCTAAATGTCATTCTGCTTAATCCTATTTGAAAATTAAACATTGAAAAACCTTTAGTATGCCATCCTGTCTTCCTGTTTGCCCTGCTACGCTCGCCCTGCACCTCCCCTCTGCCCTCCCCTCATCTCTCACTCTCTCTCTCTTCCGTTCTCCATTTGTGCGAGCTCTACTTACTCCAAGTCGGTTACACACCTCCATGTCGAACTCTCAATTCCGCAAATCCAAAAAAACAGGGTCTTTAGGGTCTTTCTCCAAAACCCTAACCTAACCCTAACCTAACAAAATAAACACATTGTTTTTGTGATTTTAACTTTACATTGCGGCAAATAATACGCTAAAATGATCAGATCTAACACCATCTGATGAATTGCGGCAGATGATCGGAATGGAGTTATTTTGCAATGGTGCGTGCCTCCCTCTCCCATTCCTTGCCCCCTGTTCATTCTCTCCATTGTATCTTCATCATGCTCTCTTTTAAGGGAGCAGGAGCTTAGGCGCCGGCCACACTAAATGGTTTTTCAGGGTTATCTGCATTTTTTTCATACTGAACTGCCCTTGTGTTCACATGGCACCATTATTTTTTGACTCTCTCTCCAACTCTCCCTCTCTGTTGATCTCTCCCCTTTCTCACTCTCTTTCCTCTCTCTAACTCCCCCATTCTGATCCTCTCCCTCCCGCCCTCTCTCTAACTCCCCCTCTCTGTTCCCCTCGCTCCAACTCTCCCACTCTGTTGATCTCTCCCTTTTATCTCTCTCTCCCTCTCTCTAACCCCACCTCTCTGATCCTCTCCCTCTCTAACTCTCCCTCTCTGTTGATTTCCCCCCTCTGTCACTCTCTCCCTCCCTCCCTCTCTCTCCCTCCCTATCTTTCCCGCCCTCTCCCCTCCCCCCCTCTCTGATCCTCTCACTCTCTCTCTCCAACTCTCCCTCTCTGTTGATTTCTCCCCTATGTCACTCTCTCTCTCCCTCTCTCTCTCTAACTCTCCCTCTCTGTAGATTTCTCCCCTCTCTCACTCTCGCCCTCCCTCTCTCTAACTCTCACCCTTCCACTTTAATGCCTCTGTGCTCACCTTTCTTCTCTGCCTTGCACCTCCCCTGTCTTTATCTGGCACCCACGTGACATTTATGGATATTGTTCTGTGTCCTCCGCCCACCGCTGTGTGTGCGCGTGTGTGTCCACTGAGTGGTATATTGTAGTTTTCTGGGGAGAATGGAGTCTGAATGCTTTGCAGATTTAATGACAATATGAGGTCTGGCCAGCTGCACATTTTGGGACTCGACACCATCCATCACACGGTGATAGGTGTGGAATACCAAGTCTCCCCCGTCTGAGAGGGAGGCCAGGGGCGGAGGAGGCAAGGGGCAGAGAGGGAGCGAGTAGTGAGAGATAGATGCCCAAAATTAACTTACACTGAGCTAATGCACTGGCGGGAAATTCTGTTGGAACAGAGTGCATTAACTTAATTAAAGTTGTGTTGTGTGGGCACCTGTTGTAATTATTTTTGTCAGATGTCACATAATAAAATAAAACAAAAAGATTCGCTCACATACACACACACACACACGCCCTCTCTCACACACATATAGCCTGGCATGCACAGACATTAAGGTCCATGCACTTTCAATTCAAATTTGAACATTTCATATTACTCCAATTATTCCCTTTAGTGATCCAGACGATGCAGTTTTTTCTTGAAAACTGAAAGTCAAAGAAAACATCACAATACACAAAAGAACACAAAATAATGCAAAACAAGGATACAACCACACAAATGAGGAAAGAAAGAAAAAAAGTAACAAAAATATACCTTGTATATTTGGCGGATAGCCCTAATGTGGGTAAGTCAGTTGCCTATTAGTGATTGAAATGTAGTTTCATTGGCATGCATTAGTTGGCATGCATTGAGCCAGGTAGGTAGGAGCCAGAACCACTGGAGCTTAGGTGTCCCACGTTAGGCAGTGGCCCATTAGGGAAATCCACCCTACCTTGGATAACGCAAAATGGAAGTCGTTGGATTTCTGTGTGCTGTGGTGCTTTCTCTGCCCTCGATTGACTCTGTGGCTCAACCTATACCGACATAGGTCACCAATGCAAACCTTGCAATTAAAACCTTATGTAACTTGTCATACTCTAACAGTGTCACTTTATACTATATCCTTTTATTTTGCATAACACTATGACCATATGACCACTAATCTAAGTATCTCTCTCTCTGTCTATCTCCCTCTCTCCATTTATCCCTCCATCTTGCTCTCTGTCTCCAGGTGGGAGATGCAGAGTGATGCTGTGCTGAATGAAGAGGAGCGATTGCTGGTGGCACAACTCAGAGAGGCCACCGTTGTCCAACTCACTCCCCTCCAAGAGCCGCCACAACAAGAACCACCAACACAACATTAACAATCACCACAGCTGCAACTACAATCCAAACTTTTTGGGGGCCCATTGAGGCCGCAATACTTTGATGGGGAGAATCGCGACTCACTGTGCCATTGAGGTATATGCATCCACCGGGCAACGTTACTGCTACCAGCACCACCCAACAATTCTGAAGGACTAACCAGCCTAACCCAGAGACTAATCTATGAACTAGTAGGCAAGGCTCGGACAGCAGGTCTTCTGTATTTGTCTCAGCCAACTGCTCAAGTCACTTAACAAATCCCTAGCAGAGGCATGAATGGGACAGCATAGGGCTGTTGCACGGTAGCATGTACGGTGAAGTATGCGTATATGTACGGTTAAGTGGTACCTTACCACTTCGCGTCCATTGTATAGGGGCAAATACATTGGACGTAGTTATGCTGCTATCCCCTGGCGATTGATAATAATAAATAATGGAAAACTTTTAAAGGGACAACGGCAGCACATATCGCTCTCTGCCTGCAAATATCCCTATCTGACCGCGGTGCTACTACCAAAATGTCTGCCGCCACATAGCCGCGACGTCACCGCGCAACAGCCCTATTTGCAAGTTCGGAATACATTTCATGGTATGAATTGATTTGTACACGTAGACACACTCACACTAACCTTGTTTGTTCCCACATTTCAATTGCCACGTTTTTGAGGTTTATGAAAATGATGTGAATGATTTTGGTGAGGCATACTCAAGATGTGACTTCCTGACTGTTTTGCTGATGTTTTTAGAAGAACGGATTTCTCTCAATGCAACAAAAAGATAGCAGCAATATTGTGATTGTATGACAATGTGTGCGATTGCTTCTTGTAAAGCATAGATTTTCATAACGCTCTCACACATGTCCCACCATCACATTGAACTTGTGTGTGTGTGTGTGTGTGTGTATATACGCTTGTTTGTGCATTCTTGCATGTGCAGGTAAAACACAACACATACACACAAACACATACACAAGTGCATTTGCACACATATGCACACGTGTGTGTGTGCGTGTGTTGTTTTTTTCGACATTACCTTTCCAGCAGCCTTCTTCAAGAGTTCATGCACACACAATTTGAATGCTGCACAAATGCAGAATTATGTTTTTGTTATACCTCCTCCAGTCTATTTAAAATATTCAACATCACATAAATATGTATATACGTATAATATACAGAGAGAGCTTTTTTTTATGAGTGTCTTCACATTTTCTTTTATTAAATCATATTTTCTAAATGCCTGTGCAGTTTTAATCCCTACTCACTTCATTCCACATTTTTTCTTTGCTTTTACAGGTTTCTGCTCGTGTCTCAACAGTTTCTTGATGAGCAGGGTTCATGAAAAATGTCAGAGAAATGAGACCATTTACTTGAATGACTCTTACATTATAAAAATAATGAAATGTGTAATTTGCAGAAATGTACTGAAGAGTCGACAATGGCAACAATAACAACAATGCAAATGATCAGGCTAAAGAAAACAAGAACATGACGTCATGTGCAATGGGGCACACATCGGCTAATGGCCAGTGCACACCAGTGCAACTGCCTGCAACTGCAACTGGCCAGAAGACGCAATTTCGAGTCAGCTTGTATGGGTCTTTCTCCGTGACGACAAGCAGACACACAATAATAATCATGATGACAGTAATGTAACCTAGTTTGCGGTAGGACAGACTTAATTCAACAATGTGTCCTAATATCTACTCTCCTGGGTGATGCAATTGGTCATCTTTAAACCACACTGCCCGGCGCAAGGTGGCCGATTTGGAACCACGGCAAGCAATTTTGCTATGATTTGTAATCTTCTGTCTGGGAAGGCAAAAATGGGGGGCACCCACCATTTCGGCGTTACTCCACTTCGTTCGTCTATCGCAATGCATCAGAACTGCAATGTTCCTCCCCACTCTGTGTCGGCAGTCATTCGGTCAGGGGACGCCGGCATTCCGATATGGGTTAGGGTTGCGGTTAGCGTTAGGAACGGCCTTTCCAGCATACCCTTCCATGTCGGAACAGCGGTGCTTCTGTGTCGGGGCAGCAAATTTACGGAACTTCCAAATAAAGCTGTCGGAGAGAAGAAACGGAGGAATGACGCGTAACGGAGACGTGTAACCGGCAAAAATTACAGTGTAGCCCCAGAATGAAATCTGTGTAAAAGTGTGAACCCTGAACATGCTCTGCCAATTCACGGCAGCCGCTCACATCTTTCCTTTTTTTGTTCTGTTTTTGAGTCACATTGAGGGAGCAACATTAGCAAGAGACATGCAAATAAGCTGAACAAGCGGGCAAAGAAAGCTATATCTGTCTCTGTCCAACTCCTATTAACCAAACAACACGCTCCACTTTAAAAGCATTCTCATGGCTATGTGTGAATCTGTACCTAATG
The DNA here is from genome assembly GCA_900302395.1 of Bregmaceros cantori. Taxonomy (NCBI): domain Eukaryota; kingdom Metazoa; phylum Chordata; class Actinopteri; order Gadiformes; family Bregmacerotidae; genus Bregmaceros; species Bregmaceros cantori. The sequence continues at coordinate 1,989 of OMKY01213877.1, read as the reverse complement.
GGCCATACAGCACTGAACACTGGCATTTCATAGCCACAACTATTCTTAGCAGAGTGCCCATAAATAGACACGTTTCGACAGTGCATTTTGCCGTTATACTCTTTGAACTTGGAGCCCTCTTGAATGCCATCCATAAATCACATCGAGACACTTTCATGGCGCCGACTGTCTAAGGAGCCGTCGTTTGAACAACACTAAAACAGTGTCAAATGTTGACAGTGATTTTATTTGATTTCTGTTTGAAATGTTTGCATAAATAATCCCTGACCGTGTCTAAAATGTATCCAGCCAGTAGCTGCCTCATATATTATGAAAATGAGATCTGAGCTGCATGCACATTTTTCTACAGTTGGTCAGTCTCAATGTACAAAGTAGTCTTCCATGCATCCACCTTCATGTGGGGTTAAAAACAACATCAAAAGGAATGTGAGAGGAAAACTTTAAAACGCCACACCAGAGCAAAAAACAACAAGATAAACTAGATCAGAAAAATGCAAAATCGGCCTCAACAGCGCACTGCAAATCAGAGAACAGCGATATAGAATGGAATAAGGCCAGAGTCATCCACTCAAGACATTGAATAGTGGAGGCTATTGAGCAAGGGCACTAAACGCAGATTGGACTCAGCATTCAGAATATGCATCTTGCCTTCTGTGAAATCTGCCTTCTGCAAAATGAACAATATTCTAGTCAAGACGCAAGTTCCCTTACCAACAAGAATAAGGATACTGGTCCACATTTACATATGATAGTGAAACATGGACCATTTCGAAACCAATAAAACCTCGATCTGGTGCTACAGGAGAATGTCGAAAATTGTGTGGACACAAATGTTTCAAATAACGAAGTACTGGAAAGAGTAAAGATCTGCCTCTGCCCAGATCAAATGTTTGAAAGTCTTTGGCCACATTGTGAGCAAGGAAAGTTGTCAGAGAATTCCACTGGATGGAAGACGGTGCAGAGAACGACCAAGATTGTTGTGGGAAAACACCATCTGCCAGTGGACAGGCCTCAGTATGAAAGGCTCAGAACAGAAACGACTGGTGTGCTGTGGCACCAAGCCCCCATCATGGGGGTTAACAAATATGTGATCTAACAAATGACTGTTGACAATCAGTTGGCGACCTGCAACACTGTGGATGGCACCTTTACATGTGGAGCTGCTGTGTTCCTGTTCACTGTCCTCCAGCAGCAACAACGTGCACAGTAACCCACAACATTATTGCGTTAAAAGCTGTTAAGGAGCCACTCCATTGGTGGGAATGGGTTTGCTTCCCACGCTTCTCCAAAGACGAACTCGGCAGGCAGAAGAGGATGCAGTAGCGAGCTGACATCCATTACTTGGCTTGGAGTGTAGGAAGTGCACGTAGCACACACTTCCTCCTCTCTCGGTTTGTGTTTTTAGGGTGATATGCATCATGCTGCCACAGAAAGAGTAGCCATAAAAATTACTTAAGTAAAAGTGTTGTTACCTCAGCAAAATATTACTCAAAATATTACTAAAAGTAAAAAGTAGTCATCCAAATAGTTACTCAAGTAAAAGTAAAAAAGTACTCCACAAAAAAGTTACTTAAGTAGTGAAAGTACTGAGTAACTTTCAGTAAAAAAATTAAATAAATTAGAACAAATTCTCTTTTCAAAATGTAATTGAATGCCCCTCATTGATTCCCAGAAATCACCCTGCTTTTCATATCCTCGTGGAAGAAGTAATTTGTATATGTGTGTAATATTAGAGAGAGAAAGAGCCCGAGAGAGAGAAAGAGAGAGAAAATGCCTGAGAGAGCGTCCGAGAGCCCAACAGTTCCCAACGGGTGTCGCTAAAGGCCAAGTTAATGTAACTAGTACTTTTTACTGACATTTCAGTGAAAAGTAGTTATTTTTCACCTCAAATTTACTCGAGTAAAAGTAAAAAGTAACTTGTGAAAAATGTACTCCAAAAGTAAAAAAGCACACCAGAGTAAATGTAATGCGTTACTGCCCATCTCTGAT
>OMKY01213875.1:0-11944 GCA_900302395.1 Bregmaceros cantori | reverse complement strand
TTCCGGAGATTGTAAATCAATAAAGGGCATTCAATTACATTTTGAAAAGAGAATTTGTCCTAATTTGTTAAAAAATTTTTTACTGAAAGTTACTCAGTACTTTCGCTACTTAAGTAACTTTTTTGTGGAGTACTTTTTTACTTTTACTTGAGTAACTATTTGGATGACTACTTTTGACTTTTACTTGAGTAATATTTTGCTGAGGTAACAATACTTTACTTAAGTAATTTTTATGGCTACTCTGCCCATGTCTGCCACTACGAATGTGATATTGGAAAGGGGTTTTCACGCATGTGTCTACCAGGAAATATATCCCTTCATCATATTTCAACATCTCCAGTTTGTCTGCCTCTACTTCTTTTACCTTCCACTAATTAAACACAACATTTTGTTAAGATGATCTATGTACTACATCTGCCTAGCATGTAATCTGTGAGTTCATCATCCATGATTTTGGTTTTGGAATTTGTTTTGATGTAAGGAGTTCTTCTTTCCAAATGCAGCCCAGTCTAGTGATATTCTTTGTTTTACAAATAAAACAACAAACATTTGTTTGACAGTTTGTGGCCAAGGACACAAAACACAAATGCCTCAAGGATGGAGACATTGGCTGCCATTTTTGTCTTGGTTGTTACAACTAGAAGACCACGATTCGAATCCTGGCCTCCCAATCCAGTCGTCGAAACACTAGCACTAGGCCACCGTGCTAGCAGATTATGAATACCTACTTGCAGTAGTGTTGGTGAACCGAGATAGTGTGCTCTAAGGTTTCATCACAAAATAATTTTGTTTCCCTACACAAGAGTGACAAAAATATGCTTAAGCATGCAAAAGACATTTTTATAAATGATATTATGATGAAATGGGGGGGGCTTGCGGTGGTAGCACTTTCTGCGTCTCCCCGACTCTTTATGCGATTTAATCCTGTCACTATCTCTCTCAATAAAAGAATGAAAAAAAAAGGTTTAAGTAATTAAGAGATGAAATGAATTACAAATAGTCTTCTATTATAAGCGCATTCTGAATTTGTTCAACAGATGTGATGAGACACAAACGTAGCAAATCAGATAAAAGTTGAACCAAGAACCAAGAGTATTTTATCCAAATATCTTGGGGATCATCTTGTGACGTTTTCTGGCAATGGTGAGACAAGACTTGTTCAATGTAGTCATTAACAATTGACCATTGAGTTTTACAGTGAGTGGATTCGATCGCCTGATAACAGTAATTGCATTGCAAAGTACCTTTAGAGCACCCAAGGTTAAAAATCCACACATTCCACCTTGTGAACATGTCCCAAAAGTTCAGGATAGTATGGGTTCATGTGAAAAATACCTTTCAATGACATGCATGTAACCAGTAGCTTGTTTCAGTGTTATACATGTGCATGCTGTTGCCATGTTGTTATTCATACATACTTTGTGCTGGATTTAATTCAATAAATATAAGTGGTTGGACATTTATTTCTGTTAATGGAAGCCTTCTAGGCTAGTCTTGGCTATCAGTCTTGGCCAACAGGTTGCTGTTCTGCTGAACAGCAGCCTTTCATGGCAGTCACTACCATTGGTGGGTGAATGTGTACTATTTGGGATTACCAGAGTATTCAAAACAAAAATCAAATAAAGCACCAAAGGAACATCTCTTTGACACATTGTTCTTTATCAGCGCCACTAATTTGCACAACAAGTTGAGCAAACCATGCCCCCATAGCAAGCGTGCTGAGTAGACAAAAGGAAGCTAAAAATCACCATACACAGCTTTTCTTAATAACCAGCATGTGGCCCATTTCTTGTAGTGCATAATCATTTCCTCTCCCACTATAGCTGTGTGTCAATACTAGTGAATTTCTTGTAGTGTTGTAACAGCCCCCAGTTTAAACCCTGTGATTGTGTGGGTATACAGAGTTGCACCATAGAACACGGAGGAACAGAGGAGTGGAATTTTACAATATGGTGTGATAATCCAGCACCCAATGTCAATGTCTGCAAAATTATATGTGGTTCTGAAAAGGGAGAAATGACAACTACACTCAAGGGATTATTAAGTTTAGTGGAAATTATACCTATATGAATTTTGATATTCAAACCAAGGTCCACTTCATAACAAAAAGTGCACCTTCAGTTGTGAAATTTGTAAAACCCTGTAAACCAAATCTCAAATCACAAATCTTGTGATCCTTGTGTGTACTGAAATGTTGGGCATATCATATTAGCTAAAACACTGTAAAAGTAGCCTTTTCTTCAATTTTGTCAACTCAAATCATTATAATTTTGAATCCTATTTAGACGGAAGACTGACAGCCCTAAACAGAATCACACTAGCATCTCGGATACGCTGACAGGTGAAGAAAGGCGTGTACCTGAGGGCATGTATGCAGTAGATGCAGCGTGGCATGTTCTTGCGGTCATAGATGTCTGTCGTCTCAGGGTAGAAGATCTGCAAACAAGTGATAAATGTCATGCTGTGAACCAGGGGCCCTGTGAGTTTCTGCCGCTGGTTAGAACTGCTCCGTGACAGTAAGATGATCTAGAATTGTTCACAGATTCCCAGAGATCTCTGACTTACACAGCAGTTCTGCTGTGAACTACCTTGAAAGCCAACACCGTAGATGATCTAAATTCTAAGTAGGCCTTTTCTGAAGTAGAAATGAGTCTACCAGCTACATTTATATGCATTTCCTTCTTTCACATTTTTGTTTATGTTTTGTTCATGTTATGTATTTTATTTTGTGTGTGTCATAGACAGTATATAAAAATGGACACTGTGTTCGTTTTGATGTCTGTGCCTACTTCCGGGTTGGTATGGGGGGAGCCTAGTCTTCTAAATCCGAGGCCTATGGGAATTCCAATGCAAATATTCCAATCTTAGCAGCCTGTTTTAACCTATTTAAAGATTGTTTCTGATTGATTTTTTAATGTATATTACCGGGATAATTATCGGTTGTGTGTGAGGGGGGGTCATAATTTCACAAACGCGTCAGATTTGGCGTTAATATTTTTTTATTTCAGCTCCCATAGGATCCCATTCATTCTGACTCTGTCATTGGCACCCCTAGAGGACAGTACCACCGGAAGAAGTCGCATGTGGGCTGACTCTCTCATATACTGTATAGCTCTCTCTATCTCTCCTTGTCTCCGAATATACGGGTACTTTCAACAATGGCAGCACGCAGTCGGCGGCTTCAACCAGACTTTGATGAAAGCAATGGGATGACGTCATGCACGCTGCGTCTACTTTATATACACTATGGTGTGTGTGTACCCGTTTGCACCATCATCAGTGTGATGCTATTGTGAGACAGTGTACATTGACTATAGCATGGGATGCACTAGCCAACAAGTTGCCTTTAACATATTGATCCAGTGTTGATGCTTGCATGTGGCATAAGTACCATTCTGTCACCGTTCTTCAAAGAAGTATCACCTCAACGATAGACGAATATATTTTTTTTCTTTAAAAAATATAAATCAATAATCATTTATCATTAGCCATTTCAGAAGAGAACAGGGTGAGCCAGTCAATAAAGCATTCAGCGGATTACACGTTGACAAATCCTTGTATGAGTCTCAACGTAATAATTTGAATAATTAGTGGACAACACATTAAAAACAAATTGAATTGTCAGCATGAATTAAACCATTTTTTTGCATTAAAAATTCAAAAAGCAATTCAGAGTTTTGCCCCATTGACCATAAAAAGCAATATCTATGGCCCGTGAATTAAACAATAGCTTGGTCTATGAACTAGAGAGAGCCACAATTGGAGAACATAATCATTAAAATCAATACATCACCTTTGGTAGACCCTTCTCTGTCATGGCGTTGAGCCACTGGATGACGTTGTCTGTGTGTCTGAAATGGAGGCCGGTGGCCTGTGGGCAAGATGACAATTTTTATTACCATGCTTCAGGGACCCTGTAACATGTAACATTCTACTCTAAACGCCCTGTTGCATTTGGACAGACCAAGGGAAACTTTTTTTTTCAGACCAAGGACCCCAGTTCCAGCCCCAAAGTAACTTGTGCACCCCTTCATTTTAATTGATTAATGTCTACATACATTGTATTCAATTAAAGTCAATTTTCAACATAAAACCTTCGACAATACACCATGATATGTGGTCATTGAACTAATCAGTGAAAGAATGAATAAAAATCAAATTCAAAATACATAAAAATGTAAATAACAGCTGCAATGTCAGTGAAATAGAACAGCAAACAAAGTTAGTTATTACATTTTAAAATATGTTTTTATGTATATCACTGTAATAAAATAAATGCACAGAGAATTCCAAACGTTGCAAGGTAGCTGGCTATTTTCTGAATCTGTAGTGTGGTTGCTATGAACAGCAGTAAATGCACATATTAACACATTCAGACCTTTCACCGTCCCCTAGTTAAGCATGGTTGGGGATAGACCAGGTCCATGCCTTCTTTTTGATTGTCCTGTCACACACCCACACCCTAGCCATGTGTATATATGTGTCATCTACTTAATTTCTGCATTGTCAAATTGTCATGAATCTAGGGATATTCCATAGTCCTCTAGCATGGCTTTATCCTTGTTTTTCTTAGGTGTGTGTGGGTCTGTGTGTGGGTGTGTCAGCGCTGTAGGCTATTAAATTGTTTCCTTTAATCTTGTGAAGCAATTTTGTGCTACGTCCTCAACGTATGAAAAGTGCCATATAAATTATATACACTCGTTCGTTTATAGTGCTGCGACCGATCTATAGAGCAACATGTGCACACACTGCGCACGGACGAATGCTTCCCGTCCATCTTCTGTCAGCTCCTCCTGACCCCCGTATTTGCGCCTTGAGCAACGCAGTCTAATAAATGGTTTATGGGATCGAATCACCGAGTACAGGGAGTGAGAATCATCTATTCATGGGCACATTTTCATATCACAATAGTGTCAATTTAAAATATCACAGTATGTAATATTATTGTCACATAGAAAAACAGAAATATACGTCTAAAGTGGACAGTACTGGATACAGCTGTGTTGATTTTTTTTTTTAAACTGAAATAAACCAAAGCAGACAACTTGGTTACCGACTACTTTTTTTAAAGAGGAGTACTGAGTAATCAGTGGTCGGATTACTTTTTAAAGCTAAATGCGGCAACACTGACCAAGACGGTGTATTATCTCAAAATGGGAATCAGGCTCCAGTGATTTAAATGAAAGGCACAAAAGCCTTGTCTGAACAGGTTGAGATCAGAGGATATCCCTTTGTACTAGACCGCTTAGGTCAAGTGTAGAGTCAAAGTAAACATCCACATAATTGCAGGGATTTACAGGGATTACTTTGAATGCAAAGGCTGGTCCAAAGGTCAGCGATATGCCATTGGTGGCTCAAACAACGAGTGGGATGGCAGTTCCCAACACAGATCGATTTATCCACATTAGGGCTGTGATATATTATATTTTTTTACCTGGTCAAGCAGGTAATGTTTTCGGTTGCGTTGGTTTGTTCGTCTGTTAGCAGGATAACTGAAAAAGGTATGCATGGATCTGGAGGATATTTTGTAGAGTTGTTGGAAATGGCCAACAGAACAAGTTATAAGTGTGAATTAATTAATTAGTTTTATTTTAGGACAGACAGTACAGGGTCATTGAACATTTCAGCATGAGACATGCGATATGCAAAGATGGTTACAAAACGGCTGTCCGTGGGGGGAGTATACATACTCCAGTAGGGACCTTGAACAAGTTAAAAACAAGTATAAATGGGTTAAAACAGTTAAAACAAGTTAAAACCGGTTGCAATAGCAGGGCAAAAGCGATGTGGGGCGGAGCAGGGAGGGCGGGCCTGTGGCACATACTCGATTTGACTTTAGATGGGAGCGGCTAGGAGGTAGTGTTGGCATATTTGCTTACAACATAGTTTGACAACTGTTATGAACTTACAAACTGTGAACACCTCCAACAACACGCAGCAGTTGCCTCCACTCTACTGTGCGGTTCTAACACAGCTCAGATAGTGCAGCGGTTAGCCCTACGGTCTGCCAAGCTGGAGGCGCGGGTTCGCGTCCCACCTCTGGCAAACCATGAAAATATTTATTTTTATGATTAGAATCCCGTGTACCACCAATAGCGAACAAACAGAACAAGTGATTACATTTTGGTGCATTTCTGTAGCCTATAAGTAACCTAATTGCATATGTAAATCATCAAATATATCTACGGCAGCGCCGTGAGAAAACGCTGCCGTATCCACAACATGATTCCACAGCCGGAGAGGGCCCGCTCCGCGCCAGGGCAAACACAGACATCCAACAAGCGCTAACAAAATTAAGTTCAGAAAAGACACAAGGAGGCACAATCACTGTGCGCATTGCACAGTGCTGCTAGCCAACGCTAGCTCTGTGCTCCGTGCGATGTGTACGGAGCACACGCCCACTTTGGGCCAAACCATTTCGTCATCACATAATGGGGGGAAAATATACGGCCTATCTTAATACACTTAAGATAACACAGCGAGTTTGTAATATAACGGCATTACAATATAAATGTTACTGTGTTAAAAAAATTCCAAGATCGCGATAAGATCGTGAGATCGTCATATGCACTCCAACGATCGTGATCAACGATCGAACACCCCTAACTATGAGTCACAGTGGTTTTGCCGATTGTGAATTATAATTGGGTCTTTGGATGTATTTAGATATCTCGGCCAGTGAAGGCAGACCGGGTTTTCAAGGGTTTTCTCGCATATCATTTCTGGATGTCGTCCACTCACCTTGTAGCGTGTCTGTTCGCGGTCATATATCTTTTTCAGCGATACTGTGCGTGGAGCGAAGAAGTGGCCAAGTTTTGCCAGGTAGACGCCGTTGCGGAGCCCTTCTTCCAACTCGGTGGTGGCTGGCAGCTCCTCGTCGAGACACGCCTCCATCCACCTGGAAAACAAGACGGATAGCTTCAGCATTTAGCAACAGAGAGGTCGCAGTACCTGTGGCCAAAGAGATCCATTTGTGAGGCTCCCTTGTTACTATAAGGCAGAGTCCTGCACCGGGTCGGGTACCCGCGGTTAAACCGCGGGAGAACAGTGAATTTTCACACAATGGGTGAAAAATGACGCGCCGCGTCGGATGACGGCTCGGGGCCGGTCGGAACATCCAGTGCGCGGGTGAACTTGCGGTTCACATAACCTTATTAGAATGATTTGAACGCCGAAGATATGGCTCTCTAAACTCTCTCAATCACATGTGCACAGCGTGCATTACAGCTAACCGCTTCTAGCCACCTCTCCCTCACTCTATTTCTCTCCCTGACACGCACGTACAGACACAAGCATAGCTTTGGCTCGGCGCGCATTACAGCCAACTCTCCCGGAGCGGTTCTCCACAGAGCCGCTGAACCCGGAGACAGACACACACGGCTGAGTGGCCGGAGACTCGAGTCCCGCTGCGCGCCTCTGTCAGCAGCGATGTTCAACGTGTGATTTTATTTATTTTTTTTAGTTATTTTTTCCGTTGTCAGCGCCGTTTTTTCCATCTTTATTGGATAGGATTAGTTGGAAACTGGATTGAAGAGATCAGGGGTAGCCATTGCAGACAAGTCGACGAGCGTAGTCGAGCTCGCGACACTGCGGACGCTGCGGTAGACAGTGCCCTAACATGAATGGGGTCGCGTTAGGTGCGGTGTCCATAAGCACTCGGCCAGCGCGGACCCCGTATGATTTTATAGATATTATAGATTCATTGTTCGACGATATCAGGGATTTCCCCGGAGTGACGCACTGGCACTTGCCCCCGTTGGCTTTTCTACCGCACGGCGATGTGTGGTGTGCATGTGTGCCCGGTGTTACAGGCGGCGCTGCGCCACGAGCTGCTTGACAAGATACTAATAATCATTATGATGAATCGATTAATCAGCCATTTTTACTGGCGTTAATTTTTCATCTAAAAACTGATATTGATTTATTTCAAGATTCCCACCGAGGTATCCAGCAAAAGCGACAAGAGTCTAGAGCCAGAGAGAGATCAAGAAACCAAGGCGTCACAGAATCCAAAGGCTCCGTCGAGGCTGTTGATACCCAGGGTTTAGCCACAGACCGGCGCCTGTCTGAATCATGTTGGAGAGCTGAATCATTAATTTTGCAAACTTTTTGATGTCTCTTTATCTCCACTTATTTGCAGATAGTGACATTTTAGTATTACCATGGAAAAGACTACTCTTCCAATGCTAGCTCATAAAGTTGTTCATCCAAAGGTTACTTCTTATCTTTATTGTATTATTTGTGTTGCCGTGGTGCGCAGAAGACAGCAATTGATTGCTTCCTGTTTGGTTAGTCATCCGCTCAAACGTCTTTAATATACGTTATTCCCAGTGCCAGATTTGATTTTTTTCGATACTCAACAATTCACCACGATTCGATACGATTTGATTAATTGATTTGTTTTACCCAACAGGCTAGACAATGTTTCAAATTTGAAATAAATCAATGACAGCTGTAATATCGTTATATATTTATTTAGACTGTATAAACACACTCTGTGTTCGTCTGCGTTAAGGAAGCGAGGAAGGCGCCAAATAGGTTTAGCGCCACCCGCAGCACGGGAGTGGAATTACGTCCAGGAGCAAATTGATAATAATATACGAGAAAAAAAACGTTACTCTTGCGATGTATCGATACATTGTATCGACAGCTGTTGAATCGATATATCGATACAAAATCGATATTATTTACACCCCTATTGCTTGTGCCTGGCTTTTGGCACGGTTGTGCCGGAAAAATTTAAGAACGTCTAAAATTAGACATTCAGCGATTTTGGCTGAAGCTCAAACAACTTAACTGAAAACAGTGTTGCCGTGCTGAGCAAATGTTGAGAATTTGAATTTGCAATATAAACTATTCAGATTACAGTTGAGTGACTTGAATGGAAAAGCATTGAAAGTTCATATCCTTCCCTGATCTTGGGCGAGCTGATACAGAGCATGCACTCACATACACATAAAACAATAATGGTTTACCATTTTGAAACAAGCAAGTCGTAGTGAAACCAATGAATCAATAAATTTAAAAAAGAAACATTCTGGACAGATTTTCTAAGGCAGCTCCTCGACATTCCTCTGTGCAAGGTGCGACATTTCACTTGTGTGAGGTCATAGCGAACAGTCGCTGCATTCCGGCTGTGTGTCGCTGTCAGCCCTTGGCCACAGCAGAGAAGAAATATGGAGCTTTGCTGGCGAGGGACAGATTCCACAAGAGCTGCACCCGATTGAATAGATTATCCATTTTCAATTTAGTTGCCAACCAATTCAGGAATTGGTTAGTGGGCAGCCATATTAATAATTTCAATACTTGGTTCGTCCTCTACACAAACATAAATTAAATTATAATTACTGAATGCACAAATTGCTCCCATTGCTAGTCTCCATTCCCAGCATCATGAATCCATCCATTCTCTTGGATACTGAACAGAGTCAAGCCTCACAGCAGCACAGACAATACAATAAAGATAACAAATAAGCGTGAGTGAAAAGCCAACTAACTTGGATGAGTAGGCCAATATTAAAACATGAAAATCCTAATATTAAAATCACAATGCACAATCTGTAACAAGTGGAGATGGTGAGAGATTAAAAAAGCAATATTATAATGTTACAGGTAAATAATCGTCCAGATGTTAAAGGAAAAATAAACAGTTAATGATCTGTAGAAGATGGATGATTAATTATCAAAATAATTGACTGGGAGATAATGAAGAGCTTAAGGACAAAAATCTCGATTTTATTTACAAGCAAACTCTTGAAGCCCTACATATATAGACTACTGCGGACGTCTGCCTTCACTGGCCGAGAAGATTAGGCCTTGACTCCATATGTTAGCTGAAACGATTTCCCAGTGGGAGGTTGGTGGGGTCAAACTGCACCAGACAAGGTCACCAAGTGAAAACAGTACACATATCTCTGCTGCCCGGCTCAACTTCAAAAGAGGCTGCAGCGTCCAACTGGAACAAACTTTAAAAAAAAAGACACATTCTAGTAGTTACTCTTGGGCAATATAACAATAATATTGGATATTATGATATGGCAAAATATTGTTAATTACAAAAATATCGGCATTAACAACAGTCCGTCTTTGAAAGGTTGCGTTGCGTTTGGGTTTTTAATGGTACGAAACGAAGTGCCACTTGACAGGATGGGGACTGGGAGCAACAATTCACTAGCCCAGCACTGCTGTATGATTTTAAACATTTAGCTTTACAAATCTATATATTCATAGTAGGGCTGTACGATTTTTCCAAAAAAATAAAATCCCGAATTGTGATTTTCGATTTGTTTCCGATTTCTTGGAAAAAAAAACAAAAGGACAAAATATATTGAAACTAGAAGTTCCATATTTCAAACTTTGAAAAATGGTGTCCATTTTTTGAATTAAGTAATTAAGTAGAGACACCTCACCCTTTGGCTAAGGGTCAATACAATTATCACTTTATATACATTTTGTTCACTCATATAACTTAACAGACCAGTAAAATCATTATTATCACTGGTGAAAAGGGAATCCGATTTGACAATTTCACTTTTTCCAAAACTCTCTGAAGAAAATAATCACATTTCAAATCGATTTTTTTGGACAACATGAACTCATACTAGTCTTTAAAATGTACACTAAGATGGGTTTTATCACACCATGGAAAAGCATAGACCATGAATGTCCTCAGTTAAATCATCAAGCACAACCATCAACAGAAATTAAGTAATGAAGTAATCGTTTCAGCACATCAACCTGTTGAGTGCCAACACTTTCACTAAGAACTATGCACTGATGAAAGCAACTGATTGGTCCCAGCATATTTTTTTCTAACTGTGGGAGCCAATGAATCAACCAGAAGGGGGCGGGACAGGACCAGGCTCTAGTGTCTTGGCACACAGAGCGTATACACAAGCTGAAACAACTGCGCCTCCAGGAAGCCCTGACCCGGTCTCCAGATACAGGGCCGAGCATTCAGGACCACAGGCAGGAACAACCCATGGCTTTCACTTTGGTGCCATGTAGAAAAAAAAAAAAAGAAACGACTCTAAACTAATGGCCCCTTTTATCGGGCACATACACCCTTTCCCCATTCTAGTGCAAACATGGCCACACCCTGCTCTTAAAAACCAATGGAGACGTTGCAGTGCCCTCTGCAAACGGTGTGCCTCCAGTCCAGAATGTCAGCCACGGCAGCAATGTACCAGCACACTAGCAGGTGCTAAGACGCTGACAGAAAAAAAATAAAAAACTCGTAATCCTGTCAGGTTTCACCAAGCAGCAACAACAACCGATGGCATGTTTATGTTGCGTGACATTTCAGGTGACGTGTACATTTCGGATGTTCGTGAAACTGCATGAGGCAATGTAACATGCCCCCCTATTTGGGTCTTTCATTTCATGAAAACAACCACGGTTGCCAAAATTGCTGCATGGTAATAAATAGCGTGGACAACAACACACACACAAAAAAACCATTTCAATAAATTGACAGCGACTAACATTCACTCTTGCACAGCTGTTGTTCCCATATAGTCACACACATTCCTCACACACACACACACACACACACACTCACTGCTGTAATGTTATATTTACATGCATATCTGTGCGTCGATGGCTTGAAAATGTTCCACAGCGTGTGTCTGAGGCCTCGTAGTGTGCTCTGGCTTAAATTGTGCCCCGAGGTCCACCATAACAAGGTTGACCTCTTTATCTAAACATGTTTTATGTTCCAATATTACAATGAAGATGAAAAATCAAACTTCACATTGCAACCAGACCCTAGACTATAATTTCAGTAGGAGGTAAAAGAAGCAAAAGGCAGGCAACCCAAACAATGGCACATCTACAAAATAGTCAGGAGTCAATCTACCAACCCTACAGAACAAGACTGAATTGGCACCACTGGATGTTGCACTCATGTTGCTAGAAGCAGGAAATAGCATAATATGATTGGCAG
>OMKY01213870.1:0-11485 GCA_900302395.1 Bregmaceros cantori | reverse complement strand
GAGTATCTATTGATTTTGATACAGTACAGTACTGGAGGGGCGCGATTTGCTATGATCAGCTTTAACTGCTGTTTCAAAATAAACATAAGATTAAAACATTTGATCGCACTCACACTTTTTCTTGGTGAATTGCAAGAAGGCATAGACACACATGATATAATTATTTGATAGATTCTACACTAGAAAATAGTGACTTTGCATATGTGTCACCCATGAGTGGACCTACCAGGAATTAACAAAACTATTTTACTTCATACTTTTATTTTATTTCAAACTATTCTCATATCCATGATAATAGTTGCATGAAGACCCCAGTGACAGAGTGATTAGTCGATTTAACCTTATCTGCATTCACTTTGGTGGAACTGTTGTTTGGCTTTAAATATGGCATCCTGTGATCTATGTTATGGATTGTTAATGCACTCACCACCCTGTGTTGTTGTTCTATTAACCATCACCAAACTATGGCCTATCACATCTCTTTCTCTCAGTATCCTTAACCACCACAAGTATGATGATGAGGATGGTGACCTAGCATACAGTACAAAGCTAGTCGGCTAACCTTGCGTAAAGGAAGCATTGTAAAACAATGATAAAACACAGAGGCTATGTCCAAAATCGCTCTCTATCCCCCATATAGTGCACTATATGGGGCGCATGGGATTTTGTAGGGGTGTCTGAATCCTCCATGTACCCTATATAGTGCACTGAAAGTATCCCACAATGCACCGCAAAAAGTAGTGAGCAACGGATGTACCCTAGACGGAGCAATATAACCCATAATGCATTGCGAGACGTTTTCAAAAAAGACCTAATCTTTAAAAAAAAATGTCATGGAGGGAGTAAATAGCGACCGACTGTGGCAAAACGTTATAAATGTAAGTACTTTTGACTTTTTGTGATGATTGTTGAATTTTATAATTATATTTTTAATAATTTTGACGGCGCTAACTATAGTGTCCAAAATCTCTGCCGTTGCTGTTTAGTGCACTATAAGTGATTGCACTATATGGGGGGTAAGGAGTAGGGAATAGGGAACGATTTTGGATACAGCCAGAGAGACATTTCAGCACAACCAATAAAATAACAAAAGACACTGTTGCAGTACGACAATAATACATCATAATAATCATAATAGCATAATAATGAAATGATGTAAGAGTATAAAAGTATGAAAAAATTGAAGTGATGAGCAGTTTTTTGGTTGTTTAAAAAGTCGATGGAGGATGGCACAAAGGAGAGCTTGAGCCTATTGCTCTTGCAGTGCCATGTTCTGTAGCGCCTGCCTGGAGGTAGAAGATCATATTTACAAAATAAGATGTGCGGAAAGATAGCTTCCCATACCATGCAGCCATCCCATATCTAAGCACAGCATCATGGAATATGGTCTCTGTGACTGTGTCTGAAATTGTGCCCTATCCCCTACTCCCTAGCCCCCATATAGTGCACTCACTTATAGTGCACTCAACAGCAACGGCCGAGATTTTGGACACTAGAGTTGGAACCGTTGAAAATTATTATAAAATATAATTATTAAAAAATAGAATTATAAAATTCAGCAATCATCAGAAAAAGTCAAAAGTACTTTTTATAGCAATTTGCAATTTTATTTAAGTTTAGGTCATTTTTAAAATGACTCGCAATGCATTATAGGTTGTATTGCCTCGTCTAGGGTACATCCGATGCTCACTACTTTTTGCGGTGCATTGTGGCATACTTTCAGTGCACTATATATGGAGAATTCGGACACCCCTACAACATGGCATGCGCCCCATATAGTGCACTATATAGGGGATAGGGAGCGATTTCGGACACAGCCTGTGACTAACTCCAAACAGCCAGAGTCTCCTTACAAGGTGCAATCGTTGTGCCAATTAACCAAACAGATAATCCACACTTGAGTATGTTATCAATTTGGAATTTTGGATATCTAGATCACTGGGTCGTGGACACATAAGTATGCCTTTTGAGTCAAAGACCATCTCTTTAGTTTCATGGGTCCATGACCGGCGAGAGGTGAGGAGAGGTGAGTTAACCTAGTGTAAAGGATAGTGGGCTAACCTAGCGTTGAAGAAAAATCATGTCTAACCTATTGTAAAGGTCAGTGGGCTTACTTAGCATAATACATAACCAGGTGAAGGGGATCAGATTCACGGGCTAAGCTAATCTCAGCAAAACTGACAGTTTCACTGGTTTAGGGACATCCCAAATGCTGTGACGCACTGCCACCAAGTGGAGAGGGTGTTGCAGTGCCCTCTAGTGGACAATACATTGCATTGGGCCAAGTGGACCCAAAGCGTCATGCAGAGTCGTAACCAGGGCTTGAAAACAAAATTATTTTTCAAACGTTCCGTTCTGAACGGTTCAGCCAGGCCTATCTTTAACGTTTTACGTTTTAACGTAAGTGTTTTACGTTAAATATTCGTCCTGAACCGGTTCAGGATGCAACAATTTTGTTCGTTCTTAAAGTTCCTAATTTTGTGAAATATTACGTTTTTTATATAGTTTATACAAAATATATTTGGTGGACTTTCAAACTTCAGTGCAACTGCATTAACGTGAAAACCGGGTTTAAAACACCATTACCCTCACTTCCTCGTCTGTCCACAAGATGGAGTCCCAGATGTATGGAGCTTGATGACAGTGAAAGTTGGATGGATTGGACCGGAAATAGTCTCCCAGACATAGGAAATGTTCAAATATATAGAGAACAAAACAAAAAAAAACGTTTTTAACCGGTTTTGTGGATTTCATAATGTTCCGTTTCTGTTCCGGAACAGTTGAAGAAATCTTTCTTCATTTCCGTTTACGCTTCTTGTAAAGTTCAGTAAATTTCCGTTCATTTTCGGTTTTCAAGCCTTGAACCGGTTCGGAGCCCTGGTCGTAACCCGTGTGATTGCAGTCAAAAGCTGTGTTGAGGGATCAGTGTAAGGTAAAGCAGAGACAGCCGCCACACACGTCGGGGAGAGCCGAGGCACTGCGACCGTGCCGCGCCACCATTTTGAACAATGACGAGGCGGCGTACAGGGATGAAGTGCAGAGGATGACCGAACTGTGTACCAACAACAATCTGCTGCTCAACACAGCCAAGACTAAGGAGCTGATCTTGGACCCCAGGAAGAAAAAAGGAGAGCTGGCCCCTCTGTTGATCAGCAAGGAGGTGGTGGAGAGAGTCTCCTCTTTTAAATTCCTGGGCACTCACATTTCACAGGACCTCAAATGGACACACAACACAACAGTATTAGCCAAAAAAAAAGCACAACAGAGGCTGTACTTCTTAAGGACACTGAGGAAGGCAAAGGTCCCAAAAACTGTTGACATCCTTCTACAGGAGCTTAGTGGAGAGCATCATCTGCCAAGACATGCTTGTGTGGTTTCCTGGCTGCACGGAGGCTCACATGAGGGCCCTTCAAAGGGTCATTAAGACGGCCCAAAAAATAATTGGGGTTTCTTGCCCACTGCCAACCCTCACTGACATTTTTAACACACGCTGCAAGCGCCAAGCAATCAATATTATCAAGGACACCACACACCCTGGCAGCAGCCTGTTCAAACTGTTGCCCTCTGGGAGGCGCTACTGTTCCATCAAGGCCCACACAACCAGACTGACAAACTAGCTTCTTTCCCAGTGCCATAAGACTGCTCAACATGAAATGAAAGGACTCTGACTGCTTTTAACCACTTATTTATTGATTTAATCCTTTTATGGTTCCCTGCTGTCTTGTCAGTCACTGCTGTTGTTGTTTTGTTTTTATTTCCACCGAGGAGCTGCTTTTAAATCTCATTTTGCATTGATTTTAATGTAAAATGACAATAAATTTGAATTGAATTGAGATAGCCGAACGTTTCAGTGCAGCACGGTTGCCACTGCAATGCAATTTGGCACGCAAAACGCGCTGTGTGTGTCAATGTCACTGTGACACACACCCCTCTTGTCTGTGACACACCCCCTTTGCAGGTCTTAGCTACTTGTGAGCTGTGGCAGGATTCAGCAAGATTGCAGGTGAGATGCGTTTTTTTTAACCTCCAGTTAAAGAACGATGTGCGTTCAGGAAATAATGCATATTTGTGAGTGGAATTGCTTGAGTGGGGGCACCGAGGTGGCATTTGGCAACTTTTGCAAGTCATCTTTCTCGATCGGAATCCCTAGAGCTTTAACACACCGAATCTAGAACAAATCCATCCATCCATTCAAAAGTTATCGCATTAATACGAAGCATCTGCTGTGGTTGCGGACGGGCACCCAAAACCATTACATCCCCGCTGCTCTGCATTTTGGGATATATTAACAGTGTATTTGTATCTTGTCAGCCAGGCCCACAGTTCCTCAGGTAGTCTCCGTTCTCACATGGACAGGCAGTTAATAATGTCCCTGACTGCACAGACACGATGCCACACAGAGGCTTATTGACCGACTCACAGCTCCACAGGACTCCCCGCACGGCCACCATTTCCAGCACCACTGATGTGTAGTTTGTGAACGATTTATTTTGATTGAACACGATGAGCATTGAATCAAGTCAACTGGATGTCAAGTACTCTGTGTGATCATGTATGTGTCTGTCTGTGAGTGATTGTGAGTATGTATGTGTATGTTGTGTATAAGATTTCCTTCCGGGGCATCCAGCAAATGCGACAAGCATCCCGACAAGAGCCCGAAAGAGATCAAGAGACCAGCCTTACTGAATGCAAAGGCCCAGTGTCTCCACGTCTGTGACAATGAGACTGTGGGAGTTTGTGTGTGTGTGCGTGTATGGGAGTGTCAGAGTAATGTATGAGTCAGTGAGAATGCGTGTGTGTGCGGCAGTTTGTATGAGTGTAAGTGTGTATGGGAGTGTATGTATGTGTTTGTCTTTGCTGGAGAGTGTGTCAATGGCTGTGTCCGAAATCGCTCCCTATTCCCTACTCCCTCATAGTGCACTCACTTATAGTGCACTCAACAGCAACGGCCGAGATTTCGGACACTAGAGATGGTGCCGTAAAAATTAATATAAAATATAATTGTAAAAAAATATAAAATTCAACATTTGTCAGAAAAAGTCAAAAGCACTTCAATTTATAACAATTTGCCACAGTCGAAGTCATTTTAAAACGTCCCGCAATGCATTATGGGTTATATTGCTCTGTCTAGGGTACATCCGATGCTCACTACTTTTTGCGGTGCATTGTGGGATACTTTCAGTGCACTATATAGGGAACATAGATAATTCGGACACCCCTACAAAATGGCATGCACCCCATATAGTGTACTATATGGGGGATAGGGAGCGATTTCGGACACAGCCAGTGTCTGTGAGTGTGTCAGTTTATGTGTGAGTAAATAACCAGGCCAGACTCATATGTTGCTGCAGATGCTAGAACAATCAGTATGCTGCTTTATTAACAATGCGTATTTACAAAAATATACTTTTTTTTTTTCTGGAAAGATTTTTTGGTGGATGCTGAACGATATACATATACATAAATAATATGTATACATTGATATAAGACACATACTCAACACACTATAAGGCATCAGAGTTATCATGTAAATGAAAGTCCCGGACACTGACATAAGAAGTAAATTAAACAGAATAAAATACAATAAAAATAAAACAGAACAAGAAAACAAACAAACAAACACAAAACAACCACAGCTTTATCTTAAATACCATAGTTGAGTCGAATGCAACCAGTGTTCGATCACACTTCCTCATAGATCTAATATTTCCATGAATAATGTTTAATACATTTAAAGAGATGCTGTGTAGCTTCTTTGTGATCCAAAAAAATGGCGTTAAATGATGCAATTCCATTCTGCAACCCATATCTAAGCAATGCTGAAATCATTTTTTTTCCTCCCAAACAGATTATTCAATTGTAGTATCATTGCTCATCATCACCTCTAACCAGGGCTTTGAACCGTTTCAAGGAACGAAAACGAACACCGGGAACTTTTAGTATTTTCCAGGGAACAGAAACGAAACCGGAAGCGTTATTATTTTTTATGTTCTGGAACAGGAGCACTTATTTAAAAATAATGGTAACCGGTTAATATCGGTTTTATTTCGTTCCTCAAAGGAGTGCACTTTGGGATAGCTGCAAAAATAATACAAGAGTATTTATAAAATCTACAAATGTGAAGTATGATTCGTCGCGGGACTCTCTGCAGCATGTTGTGGGTTCCCGCTGGTGCGCAACGAGACCTCGGCTGTAGACCACTACCAGCGGGCAACAGCGGGTCTCTGTAGTGAGTCGTTGTGGGTTCGCCCCAGCAAATATTAAACAGCTGACAGGAACGAAATTAACCGTTCCGGGAACAATATATTTTTGTTCTAACCGGTTCGGGAACATCAATTTATTGGTGGAACGTACCGGAAACGTTATGATTTTGTTTCTGTTCGGAACGAACCGATTGGGAAAAAATATTGGTTCAAAGCCCTGCTTCTAACCAAACAGTTTCTGGTGAATTCACCTCCCAACTGGAATCCTACATAGTATACCTTTAAATGGAGGCCGGATGTCCACTACATAGAATGCACAGCATGAATTCAATTTTTTGCCCCTGCAAATTTAGCCTTACTGGTCTTGACATGTTCAAAAAAACACATTTTGAGCATGTCAACCTAATTAGCAATTTTTTTCTGCCCAAAATTGAAAAGATCTTTGAGTGCCATCAAGCCTTAGAAGCCTTAAAAACATTTCCAAAAACACCAAAAGACTAATCAGCTATAATTTGTAAGATATTTAAGTGGACCTTCAAACATCAGTGCACATTTAACGCATAAATTCTCTGCTCTTAAAGGGTTAAATGTTGACAAAATATTCTCAACTCTTCATGTTTGGCATGCGTTTGGCAGGACGGTGTGTGTCCAGGTGAGTAAAGCCCAATTGGCACTGCCATTGAATTACGTGATGACCTCTGGTAATTCACAATGACCCCCTGAAGTCTGTGTTATTTTGTCGTGCATTCTGACGGGGTTAGTAAAAGTCTGTCTTTTTCTAAGTTTAACAGACATTATGACACATGTGCCATATTTTCACATACCCACACGTGTACACACATACACAGAAATGTGTGTGTGTGTATTAACAAAGGTAAACAAATTCAGAATTCAAACCATTGTGGTGTTTTGCCGAATCACAGTAGGTAACTTGCAATGGAATTATCACTTTGCAAATCACAGACATTGCACATTCGCATGTCAAACAAAACTCAGACGTCCTCCGCAATTATTCCGAATGACCAGGGGTCCATAGGTAATAAAACTCCAGTGCGAATTGGGCTTAGGTTGTACTGGTTGGCGGTTCCTCGGCTGTGCCCAGCATTCCAGTTAAAGCAGGAGTCCTGTCTCCCTTTTGTCTTAAATAAATACAATCGCATCACGTGGCATGTGCACCCCTATATATAAATAAGTGTGTGTATGTATTTGTTAAATGTTGCTCTAAGAATAGGGTCAGAACGGCAAGAAGCAGAATCAGATTGCAGAATTAGAATGTTCTAATCAAAAATGCCTGCATTCTCCTGTAGGATTACTTACGTCCCTAGGATTCGAATTAATATGAATACTTCTATTCATCCAAGGTATGTGGGGATTAAGAGAAACTAAGTAACATTCTAAGAAATGTATAAGGCAGTTGTGGCAGTACCTGACCATGATGCCATGGTGTGCTATGCTGGGTCGTTTCAAATGTACTCCAAATCTACTTACATTTTTTTGTACCTTGTCAGGCATCACATTACTACTGTGGTTCTGAAAGAAAAAGTCACCTTAAAAAAAAAAACAGAACAAAAAAAAAACGGTATTTTTGCAGCTGCTCCAAAACAAACTACAACATACTTCTCAGCGGATTTCTCCAGGACCGCAGAGAAGTGGAGAGAAGTTTCTCTTGGGTTTTGTCATCTTGCGACAACAAAAACAACATTTTTTTTTTGGTCCAGAATCTGAGAATAAGCAAATAAATACAGCGCCTTGACCATTATGGGGATAATGGAGCTCACTTGTTTTATTACAATTATGAAAGGCAAATTCCTGATTTAGATTTAACCATTTCCATGTGACACTGCTATTTATTCAACCTAAAAAGTTTGGGGAGCTTTGCCCAATTTTGAAAAAATAAAAATGTATTACATGAAGTTGTGGGGCAGATTGGAGATGTGCCAGAGCAGTTGTAAATACGACTGGTTCTGTCTTCATTATAGAAGCTTTGACGATGTGACGGGGCAGTAATGCTTCTGTATGACTTAAGGCCCCTGGAACACGTAGATCGGGGGAGACCACATTTTAGAGTGTTTTTCTACCCTCTGATGATCCCCATCTGCCCCACAACATAATTCCATCATGATAATATGTTAAACTGTACAACAAAAATACAACAAATCAATACAACACAGTAAGACACGTATCAAAAAGACAGACAGGCTGATGAGCCATGTTCAAAATAAAAAGCTACAAACATCAAATAACTTTAAAAACAATAAAGGGTTTCTATAAATATGGCGCTGGTCCCCATCCCCGTCTGAATTGGTCTTCAGCTACAAAATATAATATATGTACACTTTTTAAAAAAAAAATCTCGAAATGTCTGATTTTAAGTCACCTTTTAAAGGATGTGTCGTCGTGTGACATGGCCCCGCTCATAGGCCAAAAAAAAAGAGGAAAAATTGGAAATATGATTTAGAGTCGGATCCCGGGGCTAGAGCGGAGCCCGAGTAGACAACAGAATTGGTGTGGTTAACTATTGACCAGTAACAAGTTAACTATTAACTACGTCATGTTAATCATTAACTATTCAGTGCAATGTCACTTCAAGAACATTTTATTATTGTTTTTATGTGTGTGGCCCGCTGGTGGCCATTTTTTTTGGTAGGTTTGCAGTCATCTCGTCACTTTGACCCAGAGAAGAAAAGCGATGCCACAAAATGTTAATCGTTTGCAAAAATTATATGGAAAATGAAAGGTCTCCTAAACTAATTTTTAGAGATGCACGATATTGTCTCGATATTATTGTCCGATATTTGTGGACTATCGGACAATATAGCTATCGGTTTTTAAAATTCCGTCAAGCTACAAGGTGTGACATCATCGGACGTCCGCTCCCATCGGCTATACATCAGTGATGCTTCCTCATGTGTGGGGTTCGGCCATGTTTTCCTAGCCATGTTTTCTTAGCCGATACCTGGCTAATGTCCGGTATAGTTTAATAAATGAACCCTCTAGACAAATTCCCACGTGAAGACTGGTCATTTCCTCTACGTGGACACCTTATCGGAGCTGCCATTACAGTATTGAAATTCAGTTATTGTGGCTGTTGTAACTTGTTGGAGGGCGTCCAACTGATTACAAAGTGTCAGTAATAATTAGGGTCATCAAAATTTTAACTGAGAGACTTCTGTTTCTTTTTTTTTGCTGCAACACATTTAATGGCCACATGGGGTTGAACATCTTTGATTTCATAGCAGACGCGTCAACAGTATTATTTCTTAACCTAAAATATTACTTGAACTGTGATATTCATTTCAATCAGTTCTTGTGCGTAGTAAAAATATATATCAGTTGATATCGGGTTAAGCAATATCGGTCGGGAAAAAAAAAAATACCGTCCATCTCTAATAAATTTGCAACATCAACTGTGGCTAAAATTGATAAGACAAAAGTCATTCATATCGACGTTTTTTTTTCTCAGTGAAAGAGGGGAGATTGGGGGGGCTGCTTCTCATCCGTAGTAAATCATCTCAATAACAGATTGAGACCTTTCTAAATGTTTTGCAAAACACAATTTAATTCCTTCAAAATCTTTATCAAGAGTTTGCTTTGCTCTCCTTGCGTCCCATCCCTAGACCACACGATATGTTCCTATATGTTTCTAGTGTTGCACCGATATCGGTATCGGACGTACTCGGTAGCGGCACCTTTTTTGTGGTATCGGTATCTTCTCATTTGCTTAAATACAAAGGCCTGATAAAAAAATGCCTTTTTCTCAAAAAGTGGTCAAGTGGAGTAAGGGGTTTTTGCATCTGAACTCTTCAGTTACTACCCGAATATCACCCAAACAATAAAATATTAAAATATTGAAATAATTCTTAATGTGTTATTGCATTTTATAATTTTCCTCCACTACTATTAATCATAGACTGCATGTAAAAATTACCGCGATAACTCTTCCCAACCTTTGGGAAGAAATTACTACCAACAGCACTATTTTTTTAAACAGTGGTATCGGTTGGTATCGGTATCGGCTGATTTTGCAGAGCAAGGTATCGGGTAGAGGTAGCGGCACCAAAAAATGGTATCGGTGCAACACTATATGTTTCCACACTAATTTGCCCAAGTGCGAATGCTGGATAAAAAAGAAAAGATGACATTGGGATATGCTTGAACCGCAAATAAAAATCTATCATCTTGGCTTAGCCACTCGCTAAGAACCTGCAATTGTGAAAGACCATCATCAGTGCCAAAAGGTCAGAGTGTGGATCCCAGGACTTGGGAAGCGAGAGAAACCACGGCATGAACATCTTACAGTGTACACGTCACACTGACAGGGGGGGGGGGCAATGTTTCTTTGTTTTAGAGTGGTGAACTGAGAGTAGCAAAAACTGAAAACAAAACAAAAAAATTACAAAATGAAAAAGAAAAACAATAACAAGACAGTCCGGTGGGTTTCAGGAGGTTTCGTTTACCGTTCGTTCTAGCGCTAGCACCTTGCTAACGCTGTCTTTATGCCGCGGCTCCAAAGACCTACAGCACACACAGGGTAGGGTGTTAGCAGCCTGGCCATGAGGGGGCACAGGTCACGCATATAAATGTAATAAAAGGTGTTAATGCAAGGCATTAAAATAAATACATAGATAAATAAACATGAGCCCCACTAACAAACTGAAATGCAAACAACATAACAATGCAAAAAAACATGAAATAAATATTTTGAATACAATAATTAGCAGTTTTCACCAATCAATGTCATTAGAAAATGTAAAGGCACAAACCACTCTCATTGATTTATACATTTACAATTTTGTGATGTTTTGAGCTACATAGTATGTGTGTGTTGTGTTTAATATTAACAAGAGCCAGAGAGGGATTAAGAGACCAGCCTCGCTGAATGCAGAGGCCCAGTGGCTCTCAAGAGACCCGCCTTACTGAACACAAAGGCATCCTTGTCTCAATCCCCGCGTCCGCCGAGACTGTTGATACCCCAGGGTGTTTGCAACGGACCGACGACTGTGTGTGTGTGTGTGTGTGTGTGTGTGAGCGTGCACTCTGTGCACGTGTGTTTCTGTGTGAGCGTGCGCTCTGCGTGCGTGTTTCTGTGTGAGCGTGCGCTGGCTTGGACGAGCTATTTTACAGGGGCCTGGTTTGGGTTGGAGCTGGCATCCGCAGCGTTCTCCTGGTGTAATTAGATTTAAGACGCCGCAGTGTGTTTGTGGTCTTAGCAGAGCTGTCGTCATGTGTGCCTCGGCCTGCCACTAGGGGCTGTCATGGCCGAGGGGGATTTCTTCATTAAT
>OMKY01213869.1:0-11042 GCA_900302395.1 Bregmaceros cantori | reverse complement strand
CCGGCCTAGCTCCGCGTTGCGAGTCCTGTTAATTGTTGGATGTGTGTCTGTGTGTGTCGGTGGATCTGTGTGTGTGCCTCTCTGTGACTGTATGTGTGTCTATGTGTCTGTCACGCTTGGTTTCCACTACAGAGTATCATTTTTCTGTACGGTATAAAAACGGTGGTTTCCATTGTGGCCGCTATGGCATGCGGCGCTCTGGTATTTGTGCGTGAATATACAGCGCGATAACACCCACTTTTCATGCAGCCCGCGCCGTCCGTGCCAACTGCGCTACGTCTGCCAACTGTCACTATCTGGAGTTGGCCCCCAAGCGCTGCCCACATGGCTGCCCACCACTCCTCAGGGATGGGTTTAAATGAGGAGGAAGAATTTCACTGTACATGTATGTGTGACGAAATAAAGTATCTTAAGCATAATGTTAATAACGCGCTTTAACTTTCATGCAAGACATTTTAAGACTGCGCTGTACCGGGATGAGTTCAGAAAGACAGAGAAAATATGACATGAAGCTGGTGCAAGGGGGAAAGAGAGAAGTGAACACACACACAACAAACGCTCGCGCACGAGGCCGCTTCTGTAAAGCATTTGAATATATATATTATTCCGCCCTTGATGCGCTGGACCGCACAGTCCGCCGATTGCTCAGCACTGCTGTCAATCACTGAGCTCAGGGACCCGCCGTACGGTGCGTGCGGAAAAAATCAAAATAAATGATTTTCTGGTCCGTACGGTAGTGGACGGCACGGGTGCCGTACGGAGTTCAATGTAGTGGAGCATACCACGGCGGTGACAACGCGTTTGTTTTGCTCACGGAATCCGTACGGACCTGTGGAGGACGTATGGAAGAAAAAAAACTCTGCAATGGAAACCTAGCGTCAGTCTCTGTGTGTTTGTGTCTCCGTTAGGGGTGTGCCGATTTTCGATTTGGTTTTTGGCCGGTCACGATTTGACATTGTACATATTTTTGATTAATCGGGACATCAACAATAAAAAATCATGCCCTCTTTTCTCACCGGCATGACGCCATTACACAGTAAAGCAGAGTTTGTGTGGCTTAGCCAATTGTGCTCTGTAACGTAACAGCCAATCCTCTGCTGAAAAAGTCAACATCACAACGGTGTTCCCATAACTCTGATGTCACAAGCTCTCAAGATTCTCACATGACACTGAGATCTTCGGTGGTCGAACTTGAACTCCCGATGGGCATTTGTGGTACCAGGCGATGCCAGACCACTTGTAAATTATGTTTTTAATATTTAAGACCCAGTGAGATTCCAGCTTTACTCCATGCTGACCGGCTGTCTCTCCACCAGATGAAGACGGTGAGCGTGGCCTTGGTGCTGTGTCTCAACGTGGGCGTGGACCCTCCAGACGTGGTGAAGACCTCCCCGTGTGCCCGCCTGGAGTGTTGGATCGGTGAGTCACAAGACACTAAGCTATTGTACTAATATGGAAACTATTTGTCCAACTCAACTTGATAGAATTTTATATACGGCCAAAATCGCTTCACAAAAGTCATATTGTTTTTTGTAGAGGTGCACCCGATCCTCAGATCGGTGATCAGGTGCCGATTAGACTTTTTTCCAAGGGTCGGGACTCATGATTTTGTCCCGATCAGGATCGGTAAATGAGTCTGGGACTGCAGCGCGGTTGCTGCCGCTAGGGGGTAGATGAGGGTGTGCTCTGCCAGCAACACTTGATACTCATATTGTGTAGAGATTTTTACAGGACTCTGTAGAACCTGCGTGTAGAACCACGCGGCCGCGTAAGATCAACGGGGTGGCCACATTCTCTCGGAGGCTCCAACTTGTACCTTAATGGAACGTGCAGGTGCACACAGCGGCACCGGTCGACATGCGAACGGGGAGCGGCTGTTGACATTCGAGGCCGCTCCTACTACGTATAATGAGCTCCTCCGCAACCAATGCGATGTGTTTGGAAGCGGACGCGAACACAAGTCACGTGATCGCTCGATCCTAATATTGCCCAAGCCTAACAATAAACGGCGCTGTTTAATTGAAGTGATCCGGTCGTGTTTTTGCTGTGTGGGGACAAATGCAGGGTTTGCCAAAACCCTCCAACGAGTGGGCACTCAATTGTCTGCATCAAGCCATATCATTGTGCTGCCGCCACTCCGTCAATACATTATTCTCTGCCGACGATGCACAATTTGATACGCAATCCATATTCTGCATCCCTTCAGCGCCATCGATTTTCCCCTTTTGTTTTGCTCGCCCACACGTTACGGCAATCTCTCGTCGTCCTCTCTTTTGAGGAGGGAAATGGCATCAGGCGGCGGTGGCTGTTATTGAGGCCAAATTGACGTGCGGAGTCATGTTAGGACGCCTTCGCCAAAGACAGAAGAGGAGCAGCGTCACTGCTGAATAATACATTGCGTTGTTCGGAGACGTTTCAGTCGCGTCCGGCACTTTGTGGTGACAAAGTGGAGTGCGGTCGTGCGCCGGGAGACGCCATGTGGCAAAGTTGAGGCTAACGTTGTCTGTCTGCGCGCAGGTTTATGTGAGCTTCTCTTCGGTTTGCTGGTTTGGCTGTAATATTGATACGATGGCTGCAAAACATTGTTCTAGCGGGTGTCTCACAGTAAAGAGAGTCCCCTGTTCATTCTCCAGTTTAGGGGAATTTTAAAGAAAGTTGACCTTAGTCTATGCAAAAGACCAGAAACACAGTTTACATTTTTATCATTTCGTATTCGTGACACTGATCAGAAATACTCATTTGTTGTTGAACATTTGTTGTGTTTTGTGTCCAGTTTGTCATTGTGTTACCTCTGCCTGTCGTCCCTGTCAGGTTATTAGATGGATTTTGGATTGTCTCTGTTATTAGTTCATGTGGTCTGTGTGTTGCTTGTTGTCACTGTGTGTGGGTTGGTGTCAATCACTCTGTGTGCGTTCACCAGATTGTCAGCACAGATGTGTGCGTTAGTCACTTTGTGTGTCTTAGTCATTGGCAGTATGTGTGTTGTTGGTCTGTGCGTGTGTCAGTCTCTGTATGTGTGATTGTTGGTGTGTTGTTGTGTGTATGTCCGTGTGTGTAGCGAGGTTGTTACTATATGAATAATGTTCAAACTGTCAAACCAAATGAATACAACACGTCATTCTTTTTAAATGACCTTGATAAAGGTCCTTCAAATACCTCAACAGTTTCAATAAAAGATTGGTGTGCCGTTGTCATGGTGATGGTGCAGCTTTCTTGGGGGTGTGGTCTGATTGGTTTTCCCGCCGGTCATTACAAGAGGTTGTTGTGTATTGCCATTACCAGTGTATATAGTACACTACTCAAAAAAACACTTTCCGATTTCAGTGGTGGGAAAAATGTTGGATATCTATACTAATGTATAATTTAATGTCTCAGGAACAAAACGACTTTGGTGATTAATCGTCAGCAGTAGGGCTGCAACTAACGATTATTTTTATAATCGATCAATTAGCATTTTTACTGCCGATTAATCGATTAATCTGTTCATTGTCCCTTTAAAATTGGAACAATTGTTAGAATTAAATAGGATTATGAAACATTATTAAAAGTTTGCAATGTTAATATTACTAACTTTTTGCTGTTTCTCTATCTCCATTTTATTAAAGTATGAAAGTGCCTACTCTTACAGGCTAAATTATAACATACTGGGCTTTCATGCAAACTTACGTGTTGTCTTTATTGTATTGGAGCCTTGACACTGGAGAATTAGCATTGGAAACAACATATATTCAACACGTTTGAGCGGAGAATAGGCCAAAGCATGAAACGATTAATCGATTATCAAATTAGTTGCTGATTATTTCAATAATCTATTATCATTGATTAATCGGTTGCAGCCCTGGTCAGTAGAAATGGGCAATTAACAGATTATCAAAATAAACGTTGCAATCTCTAGTCTCTTTCTATGCTATTCACGGCTGGTCATTTGTGGCTGAGGTGCACAAATTCTGTGTCGTCAATGGAAATATGGAAGGCTTGGTTGTTCATCAAACGACCCAATATCCGTTCCAGGTCCTATCGACCAGCTCTAGTGTGTAGTTATATTGTTGTTGTCTTTGTATTGTCACTATCGGTGTCACCACATTGTCGTTAACTCTCCATTTTTATCTCCCTCTGATTTAGTTTTCAGTCATAGCATTAGCATCTCATTACCCACTGCACACTTCATATCCACCTTGGAGGTCGGTTGACGTTGAATCGGATTATTCCGGCGTATTGTTTTCCGTGATGTAAGGTGCAAATCCAGAAAACAATCCGCTTATTTTGAAAGGGGACAAAACCGTAGCCCCAATCCCTAATCTAACCCCAACCTAACCCTAACCTCCTACTACATACCCCTAACCTAACCATAACCTAAACTTAACCTAACCTTAACCCTAATCCTAAACTAACCCCCAACCTAACCCTAACCTCCTACTACATGCCCCAAACCTAACCTTAACCTAACCCTAACAAAATAAGCGGACCGTTTTTGGGATTTGAACTTTACATCATGGCATTTTAACCCTTGTAGGACCCCACTGTGCCGCCTCCTTTTTGTTTTGCCAATGATGATGAACAACAGATGCTGATGTCGCTGTAAATGCTGCTAGTCTTGACCTCGTCTTCCCGTACTTGGTGTGTGATTCTCATATTGTGTCTTGTGCGTTGCCAGATCCACTGTCGATGGGTCCACAAAAGGCACTGGAGACCATTGGGGCCAATCTGCAGAAGCAGTACGAGAACTGGCAACCTCGGGTAGGTCTGCATTTGTATACCTCGGTTTATTTCACACTAGGACTGACTTTCCTCAAATGGAGATTCGATATTTGAATGTCTTTTAAATTAGAAAATCAACTCAGAATCGACGTTTACTGTGTTTTTTATTTATTTATTAGGGTATTTAATAAGCTTTATTTATTAGGGTTAGCGGAAATAGGTGAAGATGAGGCAGACATGCGGGGAATATGTCGGTGGTGAGATTGCTGGAGTTAGCCTTTAAAGGAATAGATGTCTCTCTTAGAATAAATGTCTCTCTTTAATCAATCATCAACTATTGGTTCCATGCTTGGCTGGGATGGTTCTTGTTGTTGTATAAACGTCCTGGACAGCACATACACACAGCGAAAATCTGCGTTTCCCAAGATTTGTGGGAATAAATAAAAAGTGCCAGCATAACAAAGTTAACTGAACTGTGCAAAACTAGTCTGCTCACCATTTAGGAATTACAACCTTCCCAGAGTTATTTCACTACACTTTCACATGTTTGGATTAAAAAATACAACCCTTGATGAATGAAGTTGTTATTGGGCACAAAACATGGGCGACATAATTTTATTTTTTAGTCTCTCTAAAGAAGCCAAAGGTGTATCTAGTTCAGCCCCTAGAAAGTCACCACAAAAACATTACAAATCAACACGTCAAAATAATCAAAGAAACATTGACGAAACAACACAAAATGTCAATTAAATAAATGCCAAAATAATAGCAGTAATCTTTGGTTCTGCAACCATGTAGGGTGGATTGCCCTAATGTGGACCCTTTTTTTTTTACAGTTAATGTGGCACAGTCAGGTGCCTAAGGTGGGACAGTGAAATGTAGTGTTGAACAGTATTAGACACATTACCACAGTTTTGCTTTTACCATAGTTTCACTGACATTCATTAGTTTAGGGAGGAGCCAGAGACACTGAAGCTAAGGTGTCCCACATTGGGCAGTGGCCCAGCCTAGAGCAATCCACCCTGTCAATTACATATTTTCCATACAAGTTCTTCATTTGATGTGATGTTTTGCATGATAAAAATGTTATCTTAGTAGCACCATGATGCATTGTTGAGCCCTATTCTGTGAAGAAGATGTCTTATGAACAGAAAGAGAATTATTCCTCTTCTGTGGAGACTCGGCCGTGTGGCCACCGTCACGCTGATGGCCGCAGACTTTGAAACATTGCGGCGTGTGTGGAAACAGGCTTTTTTTAATCTGCGGGGGGAGATCCACAAGTTGCCACGGATGGTCGGCTCCGAGATGAAGTATTATGGGATGTTGTGGGCTGGCGGCGACGAAGCGGGGGCCTGCGGGGAACAAAGTGGAATGAAGGATGGAGGTGAGCCAGGGAGGCGTGTGCTGAAGACAAATGAGCCCTCCACAGGTGTGGCTCCGTGAGACGTCCACCCGGGGAGCGCCTCAGCGTGGGAACGACCTTGATGTAGAGTTCATTGTGTTTTCCCCCAACAACTCACCTTGTTGTTATCTTACTCTGGGTGATAGCAATGTTCTCCAATTACTATACTATCAATTGACCCATATATCAGTCACCGATATATACCGGCCGATATGAGGCATTTTTCCATAGCCGCGCTGTATCGGTATCTGCAAATTTCCCTGCCGATATGGAGGAATCTTGAATATTATTGCAATTACATGCATGGTTAAAATTTGTCATTTTTTAGACATTTAGACATTAGCTATTTTCCCTCCAACTGTCCCTTACCCCTATATAGAAGCCACATAACATATTGATAACAATCTCAATGAAAACGACATGACATTTAAATGTTGTGTGTGAGTGCCATTCTCCATGAGCCAGGTGTCTGATAAACCTAAAAGAACACCAGCAATATGTGGCATCACCTGAAAAAGACTCACCCTGTTCTAAATGACGGTGCCATGGAAATGACTACAACACTAAAAATGTGGAACTCCTTCCCAACCCTGTTAACAAGCTGGTTGGCAATTGACTGACAGCATTCATTGTTTCAGGTTTTTGCTTTCTTTTACAGATCTAAAATGTACTATATCGGCTACATATCGGTTCTAATTATCGATCCACCAGGCAAAGATCGGTTATCGGTATCCGGCCACAAAATTTGTATCGGTCGGTCACTAGATTAAACTTTTTCAGTTATCAGTGCAAAACTGTCTCAAGCAGGTGTTAAAATGCTTGACACTGAGCATTAAACAACCGAAGTAGAGGGGCATCCGATCCTCAGGTCGGTGATGACTTTTTTCTAAGGATCGGGACTCCTGATTTTGTCCCGATCAGGATCAGTAAATGAGTCGGGGAGCGCTCCGCTCCCGGCAGCTGCGGCGCGGTTGCTGCTGCTGGAGATTTGATGATGGCGTGCTCTGCCAGCAGCACTTGCTGCTGCTGTGGGGTGATACTTATACTGTGTAGAGATTTTTACAGGATCAGGACTCGGTATCTGGACTTGGGATCGGGACTCGGCCGTTCCTTAAAATCAGAGGATCGGATCGGGAGCAAAAAAACGTAACCGGTGCACCCTTAAACCAAACACAATTCATTATTGCTTTCTCACTGAGGCACATTTTTTAAAATTCCATACTTTGAGGCTGAGATATTGTTGTGGACAGGGCTGTGTGGGTGGTGTACATGTGTGTCCGGTGTCTTCCCCTGCGATCGCCAGCCTATTTATACTGTCTGTATGTGGAGCAGCTATTTGGGGAGATGGAGCCTCAGCTGTAGACTAGCAGCTAGGGTTTAGCAGCTAGGGTTTAGCAGGCTAGGGTTTAGCGGCTAGGGTTTAGCATCTAACATTTAGCAATTAGGGTTTAGCAGCTAGGGTTTAGCAGCTAAGGTTTAGCAGTTAGCACTCAGGGTTTAGCAGCTAGGGTTTAGCAGCTAGGGTTTAGCAGCTAGGGTTTAGCAGCCAAGGTTTAGCAGCTCGGGTTTAGCAGCTAGAGTTGGGTTCTGTGGGGCTAAGCCGCTAAGCTATAATAACACATAGTCTGTATCCGAAATCGTTCCCTAGCCCCCATTCCCTACTACCTATATAGTGGACTCACTTATAGCGCACTCAACACCAACGACTGAGTTTTCGGACACTAGAGTCGGCGCTGTCAAAATTATTATAATATGGGGGCGCGCGGTGGCAGAACAGTTAGAGAGCACGTCCCCCAGACCATAGGTCGAGCAGTGCCGCAGGTTCAAATCCCCTGTCCGGCGTTTTATGCAATATCTCCACCCGACTCTTCATCCCACTTTCCGATTTAGTCCTGCCATTATTTCTCTCAATAAAAGAATGAAAAACGACGCTTCCGCCCCCAAATAAAATAATAAACTTTTCAACCGTGTTGGTTTGTCCCCTCGATAACTGAAAAAGTTGAGCACGGATCTGGATGAAATGTTCAGAGTTGTTGGAAATGACGAAAGAATTTTGATGCATTTCTGTAGCCTATAAGTAACATTGCTCTGCATGAAACGTGCTATATGAATAAAGTTTGATTTGATCAGTGAACGATTCCCGTTCTCTGTAGTGACGTCTTAGAATTAAAACATGGCGGAAGCGCTGCTGACAGCAACTTAAGGTTGTCTGCTCCCCATCTTTGCATCGGCGTATATAGCGCAGCAGTGACATACTTCACTCTAATGCCGCGATGCACTTCTTGGCGTCTTTTTTTTTTCAACCAAAAAAATATATTTTGGGTTAGACTAGGTTTAGGCGCAGGTTTGCCATCTGAGTGCTTCTAGTTATAAAATTCAACAATCATCATAAAAAGTTAAAAGTACTCGCCGTGCCATGTTTTTGTAGTTAAGGTCGTTTTTAATGTGTCCCGCAATGCATTATGGGTTATATAGCTTCGTCTAGGGTACATCAATGCTCACTACTTTTTGCGGTGCATTGAGAGACACTTTGAGTGCACTATTATAGGGTACAAGAAGAACTCCCGGAAGTTTATTCTTCCAAATTAAAGCAACTTTAAATCTAGAGCTGCAACCGATTAATCGATGATAATCGATTATTGAAATAATCGCCAACTAATTTGATAATCGATTAATTGGCAGTGATTAATCATTTCATGGTTTGGCCTATTCTCCGCTCAAACGCATTGAATATATGTTGTTACCAATGCAATTTCTCCAGTGTCAAGGCCCCAATACAATAAAGACAAGACATAAGCTTGCGTGAAAGCCCAATATGTTATAATTTAGCCTGTAAGAGTAGGCTCTTTCATGCTATTACTATAAAATAGAGATAAGGAAACAGCAAAAAGTTTGTTATATTAATATTGCAAACTTTCATAATGTTCCATAATCATAATTAATGCTAATAATCGTTCCGATTTTAAAGGAAACATGAACCGATTAATCGATTAATCGCCAGTAAAAATGGCTGATTAATCGATTATCAATACAATCATTAATGGCAGCCCTAATTGTATCTCTTGGAAAACAAAATCATGTTTGATGAAAACCATTTAAAAATGATGACATAACTATAGTTCGTTAATAGTTATTACTTTGACCATCTTCTTCTTTTGTATTGGAATCATTTCGGGTTATCGTAATTAAAACACTGATTACTATAATATTCAATCTATGTCTGCCGCTGTCTTTTCACATCCCTACTAAGCATGTGCGGCAGCAAACATATACACACACACACAGTAATATACACACACACACATTGGTGTATACCAGTCCCACCCTCGGGCTTACATACTGTAGACACACACACACACACACACACACACACAAGCACCAATCAATTCAGATAATAACAGCGCGTCCCCGGCCCGGACCAAACTGATGATCCGCAGCTGTTTGCGGTGCGCAGCACAAAGCTCCAGCGTCTCAAATGGAGCCCCCGTATTATTTAGTTATTTATTTATGACCAATAGACTGAGTACACAGTCCACACACTGCACACCTCCATTACTTGTAATGAGGACAACTCCAGGCCCACATCATACTTGTGTTGTTGGTTAATGTAATCCAACTAACCACACTGACTAGTTCTGGTAAATGTAATCCAACTAACCACACTGACTAGTTCTGGTAAATCTAATCCAACTAACCACACTGACTAGTTCTGGTAAATGTAATCCAACTAACCACACTGACTAGTTCTGGTAAATGTGATCCAACTAACCGCACTGACTAGTTCTGGTTAATGTAATCCAACTAACCACACTGACTAGTTCTGGTTAATGTAATCCAACTAACCACACTGACTAGTTCTGGTTGATTTAATCCAACTAACCACACTGACTAGTTCTGGTTGATTTAATCCAACTAACCACACTGACTAGTTCTGGTTAATTTAATCCAACTAACCACACTGACTAGTTCTGGTTAATGTAATCCTACTAACCACACTGACTAGCCTCAGGACGCTGTCGAGCGAGCCAACCCTCCCCCCTGGGAGCACTAGGGGGCGCGTGGACACGTATAAGGATCTAGACAGGGCCATCCATAAACATGTGCTTAGAGAATTGACTTTTTTTTTCTCTCTGCTTTCTGCAGCGCGTCTGATAACGTCATAAATAAACCACAACGCAGAGCACACTGCTGAGATAAACACCTGCATAGGATGATGGGGCGCGGTATAGCTAATAGACCTGGATGATGTAACGGTGTCTAATAGACTTATAATAATAATAATAATAATAATAATACCAAGTGTAACAACAATGACCATGTGAAATCGGTCCGCATGGTAGCTTTCTTGCGCAACAAATATGGATTAATTTATTTAATTTAATAATCGATTCAATAATCGATTAAGCGATTAATTGGTTGCAGGTCTACTAATGACATTATCAAACTTTTCTTTCTCCTCTTCTGATATTTAAAGTGTAATGTGATCTGTGTAATTAGCAGAGCTAATGTGTTGTGTGTGTTGTAATTTAATTGGAAAACACATCAAACTGGAGTCTGCTTGACATTCTGTGCCAATAAAACCTGTTTTCTGGGGTTTGACTCGGATCCAGGGACATCTGCAGCTCCGTCGTGTTTTCACACTAATTGTGGAATCACCAGTCAATTTGAAATGTGTGCCAGCAGCTGTTTTTCTTCATTCTTGTATTGAGACATCCCCACTGTCTTCCCTTCTCATCGCATCCATCTAGTAGATTATGCAAGTATAAAATGTCAATGTGGAATTCAATACCAGTTTGAGAAAATCAGCAGCGTATACATGTTCAATTGAAAATAAATGACAATGTTCTCCTTATTCCATTTGGAGATATATAATATTTAGTTATTGATAATATTACTTGTTAAAATATGATATTCCTGTGCACTGAAATTGATTTGAATATAT
>OMKY01213868.1:0-10458 GCA_900302395.1 Bregmaceros cantori | reverse complement strand
CCCTCTATCTCTCTCTCCCTCTATCTCTCTCTCTCCCTCTATCTCTCTCTCCCTCTCCCTCTATCTCTCTCTCCCTCTATCTCTGTCTCTATCTCTCTATCTCCCTCTATCTCTCTCTCTCTCTCTCTCTCTATCTCTCTCTCCCTCTCTCTCTCTTTCTCCCTCTCTCTCTACCTCTCTCTCTCACTCTCCCTCTATCTCTCTCTCCCTCTATCTCTCTCTCCCTCTATCTCTCTCACCCTCTCCCCTGCCCTCTCTCTCTCCACCCCTTTCACTCTCTCCCCCTCTACCTCTCCTCTCCCCCATACCTCCTCTCTCTCTCTCCCTCTCTTTCTGTCTCTCTCCCTCCTTCCCTCCTTCCCTCTCTGTCTCTCTCCCCCCTCTCTCTCACCCCCTCTTTCCCCTCTTGTTCACGTTCTGTTTCTGCCAACCCTCTCTTTCTCTCCCTCCTCTCTCCCTCCACCCCCTCTCTCTCTCTCCACCACTTACACTCTCTCCTCTCTCTCTTCCTCACGCTCTCTTTCTCCTCCCCCCTCTCTCTCTGTCTCTCCCACAGCCTCGCTCTGCCCCTCTCCGCCTACAGCCCTCTTCCCCCAGGGAAGAGGGCTTTAGGCGAGTCTTTGCCATGTGAAGATGTTGCACTGAAATACTAGAAATTGATTTCATTGTGATCATTTGATATATGTATCGGATTTTATTTGTGTCTCCTTTTGGGTTCGGTGTATGTCACTTTCAAATGTATCTTTATTGATCTTACTGACTGTCTATCTATTTATTTACTTAGCAGCACTTCCAGCTGTGGGCCACTTTAACGTATCTCTGGAGGTATCTGGGGGCACGCGGGTGTTTCAAATCAAATATGGCTTTATTGTCATGGTAATGGGCATCATACGTTGCCAAAGCATAGATACATATAACAAACCAAATAAACAGGAAGCGTCAAAAGATGAAAAAAAAACAATATGAAGCTTATGTACATGTACAAAGTCATTGGCCGTGTCCGAAATCGCTCCCTATCCCCTACTCCCTACCCCCCATATAGTGCACTCACTTATAGTGCACTCAACAGCAACGACCGATATTTCGGACACTAGAATTGGTGCCGTCAAAATTATTATAAAATATAATCATACGAAATATAATTATAAAATTCAACATTCATCAGAAAAAGTCAAAAGTACTTACATTTATAACTATTGGCCGTGGTCGGTCGCTATTTACTCCTGTAATGACATTTTTCAAAAAGTTTAGGTCATTTTTAAAACGTTTCGCAATGCATTATGGGTTATATAGCTCCGTCTAGGGTACATCCCTAGACGGGGATATAGTGCACTAATACTTTCAGTGCACTATATAGGGTACATGGAGAATTCGGACACCCCTACAAAATGGCGTGCACCCCATAAAGTGCACTATATAGGGGATAGGGAGCGATTTCGGACACGGCCTGTATAGTGTCTGTAATATACATATGTACAGCATTTTTATCATCCACACTGTATCATGAAGGTTCCCCCTCCCTCTCTCTCTCTCTCTCCCCTACTATCTCTAAAGTACTGTTAAACTTAACGAACCACGGGCCTCATCATATGCTGCTGTTCTCCTCATGCTAATCAATACGCTGTCACAGACAATGACAGAGCACCAATCGGTCACAGGACGCTAGCCCTGCGTGCTTACACTAGCCCTGCATGCTAATACTAGTCCTGCATGCTAACACTAGCCCTGCACGCTAACACTAGCCCTGCGTGCTTACACTAGCCCTGCGTGCTTACACTAGCCCTGCGTGCTTACACTAGCCCTGCATGCTAATACTAGTCCTGCACGCTAACACTAGCCCTGCATGCTAACACTAGTCTTGCATGCTAATACTAGCCCTGCATGCTTACACTAGCCCTGCATTCTAACACTAGCGCTGCGTGCTAACAATAGCCCTGCATGCTAACACTTGCCCTGCACGCTAACACTAGCCCTGCGTGCTTACACTAGCCCTGGTGCTTACACTAGCCCTGCATGCTAATACTAGCCCTGTGTGCTAATACTAGTCCTGCATGCTTACACTAGCCCTGCATGCTAACACTAGCCCTGCATGCTAACAGTAGCCCTGCATGCTAATACTAGTCCAGCATGCTTACACTAGCCCTGCATGCTTACACTAGCCCTGCGTGCTAATACTAGCCCTGCGTGCGAACACTAGCCCTGCATGCTAATACTAGCCCTGCATGCTAATACTAGCCCTGCATGTTAATACTAGCCCTGCATGCTAACACTAGCCCTGCGTGCTTACACTAGCCCTGCGTGCTAATACCATTCCTGCATGCTTACACTAGTCCTGCATGCTAATACTAGCCCTGCATGCTAATACTAGCCCTGCATGCTAACACTATCCCTGGATGCTAATACTAGCCCTGCATGCCAACAGTAACCCTGCATGCTAACACTAGTCCTGCATGCTATTACTAGCCCTGCATGCTAACACTAGCCCTGCGTGCTTACACTAGCCCTGTGTGCTAATACTAGCCCTGCGTGCTAATACCATTCCTGCATGCTTACACTAGTCCTGCATGCTAATACTAGCCCTGCATGCTAACACTAGCCCTGCATGCTAACACTATCCCTGGATGCTAATACTAGCCCTGCATGCTAATACTAGTCCTGCATGCTTACACTAGCCCTGCATGCTTAAACTAGCCCTGCGTGCTAATACTAGCCCTGCGTGCGAACACTAGCCATGCATGCTAATACTAGCCCTGCATGCTAATACTAGCCCTGCATGCTAACACTAGCCCTGCGTGCTTACACTAGCCCTGCGTGCTAATACTAGCCCTGCGTGCAAACACTAGCCCTGCATGCTAATACTAGTCCTGCATGATTACACTAGTCCTGCATGCTAATACTAGCCCTGCATGCTAATACTAGCCCTGCATGCTAACACTATCCCTGGATGCTAATACTAGCCCTGCATGCTAACAGTAACCCTGCATGCTATTACTAGCCCTGCATGCTAACACTAGCACTGTGTGCTTACACTAGCCCTGCATGCTAATACTAGCCCTGCATGCTAATACTAGTCCTGCACGCTAACACTAGCCCTGCATGCTAACACTAGCCCTGCGTGCTTACACTAGCCCTGCATGCTAATACTAGTCCTGCATGCTTACACTAGTCCTGCATGCTAATACTAGCCCTGCGTGCAAACACTAGCCCTGCGTGCTAATACTAGCCCTGCATGCTAACACTAGCCCTGGAAGCTAATACTAGCCCTGCATGCTAACAGTAACCAAGCATGCTAACACTAGTCCTGCATGCTATTACTAGCCCTGCGTGCTAACACTAGCCCTGGAAGCTAATACTAGCCCTGCATGCTAACAGTAACCATGCATGCTAACACTAGTCCTGCATGCTATTACTATAATACCATACTTACAGACTAATTTGATATTGGTTATCTGACCAGACATTATATTATAAGAATTATGCTGCAGGTCTGCTTTACCAATCTCTCTTTTACCAGACCCAATGATCGTTGTAATTAGCTGCGATGTGTGGACGAGGATGTGTGCCAGGCTAGTCCCCCTTCATACTAACCCTGCCGATAGACAAGTTTGTGACCAGTTTCCGGTTCGGTGCCATATAATTTGCAGAGTCTTCGACTATTTTTTTATCAAGTCTAATTGGTGGGAGCACAGCCCTACCGTGTTATTTTAAAACGGTGGTGGTAACTTGAGCTGTGCTATTCCTAACAACAATGCTCTTGTGCGGATCTATGCCCCACAAACGCATGATTGAATAATCTGCACAGCCCGTTCCATTTACTCATTCAAGTT
Source organism: Bregmaceros cantori (assembly GCA_900302395.1). Lineage (NCBI taxonomy): Eukaryota > Metazoa > Chordata > Actinopteri > Gadiformes > Bregmacerotidae > Bregmaceros > Bregmaceros cantori. Next base: position 6,631 of record OMKY01213868.1, on the reverse strand, counting down.
GGAATTACCAGTGGAAGCAGCCATCCCATTGCTCCAGAAGAACATGTGACCACAGCGGTGAGTAACTTCAAAGTAAAGTCCGATTTTGCCTGTATTTCATCAATACATATGTTATGGATGAAGTGTAATTTGTCACAGAGCAAGCTGTAGTAAGCGGATTTTGAAACGTTGTGTGACAAATCCATCCACTTTGGTCCACTACAATCACTTCAACTCAGGGAAATATACAGACACAGGAAGTGTGTTACACTCGGCGGGACAAACGTCAGCGCCCTGTATTTCACGGGAAAACTAGTCTATAAAATCTAAGAATGGTGTCTGTGTGGTGTTTGTGTGTGTGTCTGTGTGCGTACGGCACTGTTGTGTGTGCACCTGGACCGTTCGAAGCGGCTGTTTGGCAGGGGGGGATCTGTGTGTGTGTGTGTGTGTGCATGCGTGAGCGTGCGCCAGATTTCGGAAAAGAAAAAAAGCAGGAAAAGTAGAGTGGTGAAAAGGGGAGACACGCACCCACACACATACATGCACAAACAAGCGCGCAGGAGGCTGCTTCTGTAAAAAAAAACATTTGAATAAATATTTGCAACAAGCACATGAAAACTCGTTTTCATTTAGCTTTGGATGCTGGAGCGCACAGTCAGCCGATTGCTCAGCGCTGCTGTCAATCACTGAGCTCACGGGCCCGCCCCCAGTACGTACCCAGTACGTCCATTGACGTGTGCTGAAAAATCAAAATAAATGATTTACTGCACCGTCCGTATACGTGCGTATACGCGCGGTTGAAAAAATCTCTGCAATGGAGACCTAGCGTTAAAGTCCTGGATGTAACCTAGCATATTATGGGACGTAACCCTTAATATTATGGGGTGTAAGTGAGTGGAAATCCCCGGCCCAGAGGGATTATCACTGAATTAAGCCGGTGTCGACTCAAAGAGTAGCGTTGAATGAAAACACAAACACAGACACACTCCTAGCAGCGCGCGCTGCACTTCGCCTGCAGAGCGTCTCAAATATTCTGGAAGGAGAAAGCAAAATAATGAATGAAAGTGTATTTTCCACTGTGCTTTGATTCAGACGTACAGTATTAACATAAAAGCCCATCCAGTCCATATATTATATATTATGTTGAAGGGCTTCGCTCTGTGCGGATCGTCCGAGAAAGTGGAAATTTCCACTTGGCCGCCCACACTGCTTCTGCTTACCACCTGCGTATAGACTTCATTTAAATAATTCAGCTCCATTTTCAACATTTAAAACACTTTGTCTGAGACTGAACAGAGTCAGGATTAAAATCAGCTTCACTTTGACAAGTTGCAATTGCATCCAATATACGCATGGAATTAGGGTTCAATATATACAGAGAGTTAGGGCTCAATATACCATGGAATTAATGTTACATGTGGAATTACATGCATACATGTAATTCCACACATACATGGAATACTTGGAATGGAATATTTGGCACGGAGATGGTGGTGTTTTTATCTGGTCTCACGGTGGGTGTTAAGGTGTTGATCTGGGGTCCTCATGTGGTGGTCTAATGAAGATTTGCTGAGTCTCGGCCCCCCTCCAAGACTCAGAGGTATTGGTTTAGACAGTCATCGGCCCGTTGCCAACACCCTGGGGTATCAACAGTCTCAGCGGACGCGGGGATTGAGGCAAGGATGCCTTTGCATTCAGCGAGGCAGGCCTCTTGAGAGACGCTGGGCCCCTGCATTCAGCGACGCTGGTCTCTCAATCCCTCTCTGGCTCTGGTTGAGATGCTTTGTCGCATTTGCTGGATGCCCCGGGGGAAACCTAAAACACAACACATAAGTGTCTATTGAGGTGGGTGTCAAAGCCAACTGACGGGGAAATGTGCAGATGCCAGACACAGAGACAAATAGTACGCCAAACGCAGGAAATGGGAAAATGTAACTCAAGCATTGTTTTAGGTTATCCTGGCAAGCCTAGCGTTGTCCACACACGCGACTAGAACGATCATTGGGTCTGGATTGAGCGGGCTAAGGATGCTGGTACAGTTCTACTCCCATCATAGAATCCGTCCTCACCTCCTCCATCACGGTGTGGTTCATGGGCGCTACATCGAGAGACAACGCGTTGTCTGCTCTGCAGAGAAGCTGATTGGTTCCAGCCTCCATAGACACCGTGTACTTCTCCGGGAATCTTAAGCGTGCGACACGCATAACTGCAGACCGTTCCCACCCCGGCCATCATCTTTTCGCTCTACTTCCTTCTGGTAGGAGGTTCCGGTCCATCAGAACCAAAACCTCATGTCACAAGAACAATTTCTACCCTGTCACCATACGTCAGCGGGGACAGCTGGACGAACATCGTGCATCGTCCGCGGACCGCCCATCACCATCTCTTCCGCAAGGATCATCCGCGGAGCCTCCAGCGTCTCCAGCTGCCCCGCATCAGCAATCAACAGCCAGCCTCTACTTAGGACAGCGTCCAACCCCGGAGAGACGCAGCCCCATAGTCTCAGAACATGTCAGTCTACCTGACTGAGCGCGTCACGCCTCAGATTCAATATGTTGGCGAGATCACTCTGGTTATCTGTTCATCTCCTGGCGTTTGTGCTCAACTGGGTCCCGTTCTTCCTTGTGTGCAGCGCGATGAACCGGAACCGCCTGGTCCAACCGCGGTGGACACTGACCACGAGATGAGTAATATTTCTGATGACGACGCCATGGAGGAGTCTTAATGATCTACATTTTTTTATTCTTCATATCGACCTCTCAAGGGTCTACTTATTATTTAACTGAAAAGAACAAACTTTATTTTCAATAAAGGGTATTCAACCCTTTTTGTGTTTCCTCTCTGGGTCATTATTTCTGTAAATTGACCCGTAACAGCCACTCAGTAAGCTAATCCCTCGCCCTCTGCACTAACACGTTAAGTTCTCCCGTAACTACCCATGTATATAGACTGCTGAGGACTAACTGACCTGTTCCAAGAGCTGCAGAGTTGCACTGGGAGTATGCCCTGCTCCAGCACTAAAGACTTAATAACTTATTGATGCCCTTTTTGCTCTTTCTACTTCATTCTCTGCACCGCTACCAAAAATAAATCCTAGTCTTGACTTGTTCATTCACAATGGCAATAAAGATGATGCTGATTCTGGGATTCTGTGCGACTGCCTGCCAACGTAGTTTTGGGGGAGTGTGGGAGAGTTTTAGGATCCTGGAGTGAATCGAGCGGTAAATACCGAGACAGTCCACAAGTCTGGGGTGTCACCGGTGTCGCTCTGATGTAAATGTATTATTATTTGTTATCTCCGACCCGCGGGCTGCGTCGCGGACTCTGCTCACTACTCCCCCGCCGACTATACACAGTGAGAGAATAATGAAGTGGAGGATGGCACGAATGGCTCGACGCGAGGCTGACGGAGCGACAGTTCATTCCGCTCATCAGTTGGGGGAGAAAGGCATTGAACGGTCGGAAAAGCGTATTAATATTTTTCCACTAATGGACCGTTCAACACACATTGTCCCTGGCCCCCGAGGCTGAGAGCCGGCTGACCCATTTCACTGAATTGGGTCTCGTTAATATTAGTTTTATGTCTCTGTGTGGCGCTTGATGACTGGTGGACTTTTATGGTGGTGGGTGTTTGGTATTCACTGGACCGACAGGCGGGCGCTAGGTTTCCATTGCAGAAAATGTTTTCAACGCACGTATACATACGTATACATATGTATACGTACGTATATGTGAGCAAAACAAATGTGTTGTCTCCGTTGTAGCATGCTCCATTGTACTGAAATATGTGCGGTAGACGCACCGTCCGTATAAGGACGCCACAGAAAATCATTTATTTTTATTTTTCACCGCACGTATACGGACGTACTGGGTACGTACTGGGGGGCGGGCCCATGAGCTCAGTGATTGACAGCGGCGCTGAGCAATCGGCTGTCTGCGCTCCAGCGCATACAAAGCTAAATGAAATCGTGTTTTCATATGCTTGTTGCAAATTTTTATTCAAAGTTTTTACAGAAGCAGCCTCCTGCGCGCGCGTTTGTGTTATGTATGTATGTTTTCACCACTTTTCCTGTCTTTTCTTTTCCGGGATCTGGCGCACGCACGCAACACACACACACTCACACACAGATATCTTCTGCGGCGGTCGCTTCGAACGGTCCAGGCGCACACACAACAGTCCAGTACGCATGCAGACACACACGCATCGGTGCCGTCACAGCTTCCTGTGCGCCCGTTTGTGTATGTACTGTATGTGTGTGTGTACCTGTGTGTGCCACACGCATTGGTGCCGTCGCAGCCTCCTGCGCGCGCGTTTGTGTATGTATGTGTGTGTCTGTGTGTGACACACGCATCGGTGCCGTCGCAGCCTCCTCCGCGTGCGTTTGTGTATGTATGTGTGTGAAAAGCGGGTGTTATCGTGTTACGTTTGTTCACGCGTGAATACCAATGCGCCGCACGCCGTAGCATTTGTTGACATTGGAAACCGCAATTTTCCAACCGGATGGCATGCGGACCACAACAGTACGGACCATATATGGACGGTAACAACACACTCTGCAGTGGAAACGTAGGCTCAGACGTCCATGCTTGTATGGAACCGTGCATAAATGTATGTATGGCTTCTGCTGTCTCTCGCCTTTGCCGGATTTCTTCTTCTATGTTCTATTTCATCCCCCGCCCCCACCACCAAACTCCTCTATATTCAAAGAGTATAAACACCTTAAATACAAGGGGCTGGTATTTTGTCCCGCTGGCTGAAACGCACTTCGTGGATCTGTATTGTTGCCTTTGTAAAGTAATCGCAGTGGATGGAAGTGGCTGAATTTGACGCACAAAATGCACACTGTTTCAAAATTGGCTTACTACAGTTCGCTCTGTGACAAATTACACATCATCCACCCCGCTTCACTCACCGTTTAACATAAATATTGATGAAATATAGTCAAAATCCGACTTGAAGTTACTCACCGATGTGGTCACAAGTTCTTCTGGACCAATGGGATGTCTGCTTCCACTGGTAGGTCCAATATAAATTACTAAATGGAACGGGTTGTGCAGATTATAAGACTGAGATCACCCAGAAGTTATCAAATACACAGATTCAAACATGTCCTCAATTCATCGCTTACATCCACCTCTGCTGAACTGTCGTAGAGCCCGTCTTAACAGCATTCAGATTTTTATATAGCCCTAAAATCGCAGCCAAAGCTGCCTCAAGGCGCTTCATAAAAGTGATTACATTTTTAGAATTAGATTTAAGCAATATAGCAGCTGTTTACCTAACTACCTTTCAACCTTGATTGCCCAGTTACGGACAGTAATTGGGATTGGTTACGGAACTCCTTTAACGGAGGACTGGAAAGAAGAAAGAAGAAATAGGAGATTGAGATTTTCAATCAATCTCGATCCCGGCCTAGTTGAAAAAATACCTACAGTTTTTGATTAGTGTTAATTTGTTTTGATTGGTTAACAGAACTCCTTTAACAGAGGACTGGAGAAAAGAGGAGATTGAGATTTTCAATCTCAATCTCGGCCTAGTTGAAGAAATAACTACTGGTTTGGATTATTTGTTGTTGATGTTAATTCGTTTTGATTGATCAACAGAACTCCTTTAACAGAGGACTGGGGGAAAGAGGAGATTGAGATTTTCAATCAGTCTCAATCTTGGACAGGTGCCTAGTACTAGATATACATTTAAGTAATAAGGTGAGATTAAAAGGTTGTCAATTTGAAAACTTCTTTAACAGAGGACAAGACACTGGCTGTGTCCGAAATCGCTCCCTATCCCCTACTCCCTATCCTCCATATAGTGCACTCACTTATAGTGAACTCAACAGCAACGGCTGAGATTTCGGACACTAGAGTCGACACCGTCCAAATTATTATAAAATATAATTATAAAAAATATAATTATAAAATTCCAAAATCATCAGAGAAAGTTAAAAGTACTTGCATTTATAACTATTGACTTTTAGCAAGGGAAAGGGGACCGGAGAGACATGTTGGAATCTGGAGACACCAATTCCTGTTGGGGGAGGCAGGGTTAAGGTTCCGTTTAGGAGAACGGGGATCTCACTGTCCTCTCTGATTGGTGCGTTGTTTTGAGGCCAAAAGAAGAGCAGATTGTCCAGGCTTGCCAGGCTATGCACTTCTCCCTTTCCCTTACGAAAACCTGGAGCGATGGAGACTTGACGCACTAAACAGCCGCCATTTTGCCCACGTAGTGGAAATGGAATGATTGTTGACATCTAACGTCATATCTTGTTCTGTTTGTAGTCCGTCCTACGGGCTCCATGTTGTAGTTCTGTTTGTAGTCCGTCCTACTGGCTCCATGTTGTAGTTCTGTTTGTAATCCGTCCTACTGGCTCCATGTTGTAGTTCTGTTTGTAGTCCGTCCTACTGGCTCCATGTTGTAGTTCTGTTTGTAGTCCGTCCTACCGGCTCCATGTTGTAGTTCTGTTTGTAATCCGTCCTACTGGCTCCATGTTGTAGTTCTGTTTGTAGTCCGTCCTACTGGATCCATGTTGTAGTTCTGTTTGTAGTCCGTCCTACCGGCTCCATGTTGTAGTTATGTTTGTAGTCCGTCCTACTGGCTCCATGTTGTAGTTATGTTTGTAGTCCATCCTACTGGCTCCATGTTGTAGTTATGTTT
>OMKY01213865.1:0-11113 GCA_900302395.1 Bregmaceros cantori | reverse complement strand
AGGGAGGGAGGGAGGGAGGGAGAGGTTGACTGGGGGAGATATAGAGAGAATGGTAGTGAGGGTGGGGGAGAGTGAGAGGGAAAGTGATGAGAGAGAAAAGAGACTGGTGGGAGAGAGAAGAGAGAGAGAAAATGTGAGTCATTGTGCTTGGGGGAGGGAGAGAAACAGAGAGAGAGAAGAGAGGGATAGAAAGAGAGGGAGAGACAGAAGAGCGAGAGAAAGTAAGTGAGTGCGGGGGAAAGAGAGACAGACATACACAGTGGGAAAACGAGACAGAGGGACAGAACAATCGAGAGAGCAAGCAGCAGTGAGCGGCAGGCGAGTGGATGAGAATAGAAAGTGTGAAAGAGAGAGAGGTTGACGGGGGAGAGAAAGAAAGTGCGGTGCACAGAGAGGTATAGAACAAAAGAAGTTGATAATAGCCGCCGAGGGAGAGGGTGTGTAGGGTGGAGAATTAAAAATTGATAGACGAAAATAGAGTTAATCTGATCCATCCATCATGCAGCTGTGTGTGTGTGTGTGTGTGTGTGTGTGTGTGAGGGTTTGGGAGAATCTCTTGCTGTCTGTGTCAAGTGCAGTAAGGTCCAAAGGACACAAAGATAGCTGGTGTAAAGCGCCAGGACCAGAGTCGTATTCTTATGTCCACTAAGGCCGCGTTCTTAAGCCACTTCGCCACTTGTTTTCGACCATCTCAGTTAAGATTAGTTCAGGTAAAGAGGAGTGTGTCTCCACTGTTCAGAACGCGGCCACGGGGGGTGGAGGGAGAGAGACAAAGGTGGCGGCATCCGAGTGGTGACAGGTGATACCTGCAGAGTCCTGTCTGCCTTTGTTCTCCTGATGCCTGCCAGACTAGGCACACGCCCCCCCCCCCCTCCGGTGATTGGCCGGCCACATTGTGTCACCCCCTCGGAGCGTGACGAATCGGCGACCAGCAAGCGTGGCCACCGACAGCCACATTCCAGACCAACACCTCCAAAGCCATTTTCCGGGTGGATGTGCATGTCAACTGTGCCGTGCTGACCTTAAGTAAGACTGTGGAAAAGGGGCTTTACTCTCCTGTACCTACAGATACAAACAAAAGTGGTTGAAAATGGAGCGATTAAAAAAACACTTATTACCTGTCGAAATCATGGGGCTAGTTCCCATTTGTGAAAATAAACAAAGAGTAGTAATAAAAAAAGCTGTGGCAGACATCCGGAATTATTAATACAGAATTATAAACCATGTTTGGACATGCCACTGATTCGTATTTACATTGAATGTATTGTTCAAACGACGCAAAGAAAACTATCAAGCTATTCTTTATGGAAATGACAGTGAATTTCATGCAGGCCTTTGGCCAACATTTTTGTCCAAAGATCTGACATGGGAGTTCCAAAAAACCCACATTTCATCACTACCGTGTCTGTAATTGAATGTTCAATGCATATAATGAGGCCCATTATACGTTTGTGAAGTGAATTGAACGTGATATGTCATATTGGGGTTGAACGCACAGTAAAGTATTCCTTCTAAAAAGTAAATTTCCTAATCCTATGTCCAATTCTCTCTCACCAAGCAGCCCTGACTGACGCAGTTCCTTACCTGGTTGTTCCACCCCGCAGGGCTACCGACCGTGCGCGCGGCGGGCGTCCATCTTGTTCTTTGTGCTGAGTGACATGGGACGAATCGACCCCATGTACCAGTTTTCGCTGGACGCCTACATCGACCTGTTCATTCTCAGCATCCAGAAGAGTATACGCAGCCACAAACTGCAGGAGAGGATATCCTCTCTTAATGAGTACCACACCTACGCTGTTTACAGGTAACCTTCAATTAAAGGCCTAGTTGTCTTTTTCATATCTCACCCCAAACACTACTAGTATTTATTACCTGTTGATTCATCATGGTGTGTGGGCTGCCTTCCTGGACAGGTTCAGAAATAGCCTTGGAAACATTGCGCTGTCGACCGTGCACTTAGATCAGATGAGGGCAAACCTTTGCACTCGTGGGTTCTAAAATTCGACAGAGGGTCTGGGCCAAAAGGTGAAGGTTGGGGTGCCAGTCTTGCCAAATACTAATGGCTGTGCTGATGATCCTGAATAAATGACTGATCTCTGCCTGATTGCGATGGATAAGCATGAGTTTGTGATGTAAATGTGATGGTTCTCTTATATTTGGCAAGTAGTGAAATCGGGACTTAATGCTCTTTGGGGCACTATCGAGTATTCTCCACTTGAATTGCCTTCACTGAAATTATAGACATTTTAGTTGGCAACATCATTATGAACATCAATTTGTTGTCATTGCTGGACCTTGCATTGTGGTGTTAATGTTTGTGTGTCCATCTCTCAGATACACCTGCAGAGGCCTGTTTGAGGCCCACAAGCTGTTGTTCAGCTTCCAGATGTGCACAAAGATCCTGGAGGACTCTGGGGATCTGAACATGGTGGAATATAACTTCTTCCTGAGAGGAGGACAGGTGACAACACACACACACACACACACCTATACCTACCATCTCATTCTCACACATGTCAAAAGGGAATAGAAGTCGTTTCATCATCAATGCCTTTGTCATGGGTCCTTGGGAACAGACCTGTCTGCTATACACTCTTTCTAGTTTATTTGAAGAATTCAACTGAACCACTCTGTCAGGACATATGTTTTATCGAAGTTGTCCCCAACAGGCTGTGGACCCGGTACTAGGCTGTGGACCACTTGGTATCGGGCCGCACAAAAATGTGTAACTTGTATATCTTTTACTTTGATAAATGACCAGCGTCTGAAACAACTTTGACTTTGAAAATGACTAGCCGGCAATAACCATTTTTCTATGCTTTTAACCAGTTTAAATCTCTCCTTGCCTGTAGGTCCTGGATAAAAGCGGACAGCCTACCAATCCGTGCAGTGATTGGCTGAGTCCTATCAACTGGGACAACATCTCCGAGCTAGATCGGATGCCGGCCTACGCAGAGTTTGCCCAGTCTTTTGGGAAGGCCCACAAACTGTGGTACAACTGGTACACCAGCCCCACGCCAGAGACCACCCCACTGCCTGGTACACTTTATTCTCCTTCATGTTGATGTAGGATAATAACTAGTGATGTCTTGATTAGGAGTGTCTAGTTTTGGCGAACGAGAAAGATACAAAAGCTAGCTTTTTGGTGGCTGAGGCCATCCTGTGTGAAGTTTCTACTACTTGCATTTTTAAAATGTGTGAAAGGTAGATTTCTACTAGTGCTTAAAATATTCCTTTAGCATTTATCTGCCTTATCTATGTGGCAACAGTTCTGGTGGTTTCTGTGACACTGTGCCAGGGTCATTCTGTTGAGGGTTGGCAAGTCCTGACCATTCGAGATGTTGTCACGGCATCTTTTGGGTTGACGTCCTCTGCTTCTCTTTCCGACCACTAATCCTTCCAGGCAGTTTTGTCAGACCAAGTTGGGCTCACTTGATGTGTCTGTAGAATTTACGGGCTCTGCTTTTGATTATTGCCATTATCGTTTGACGGTGTGTTTCCATTGAAGTTTGTTGACACTTGTCACAGGTGGCGAAAATCCCGGAAATACCATGTAAGTGGATGGGAAGAGATGCGGCATTGATGCGCACCGCAAGAATTTGCATCCAGCGACCAGTTGCCGCAGACATGCTCGGGCATTTTGAAACGATCGTGCCGTGCGGGACACACGTCCCTGTGGGTGGGGGCAGGGGGTCCGTGTGTGGTCGAAGCTTGCAGTGGGAGCCAGCCGAGTCACCGTGGCGCAGCCAAAGACAATGTGGGCGCAGCTCTCCCCAGCCCTCGCGGCCGGGAACCACACACGACCACTTGCAGGACGACTTCCCCACACGGTGCCCTCTCTGTTTGTGAAGAATTAATAACGCCGTCGTCGATCTTCAATTCTTTCAGCTCCATGAGTCTTTGCTTCTGTCCTGTCCTTCCCAAGGAAATTTGTTCCGATACCTATGGCGTTTAAAGGAGGTATCCGATCTAACGCCAACCTTCCTAGATGGGCCGCTTGTCACTCGAATTAAAACACCGCTGGCACAAGCTCATATTTCGAGTATCCACGCCGCCCATGACAAGCGCCACAAGCTTCAATGGAAACACACCCTGAGTGAGGTTAGTCTGCATTAGTCTGAGTTATTTTATTTCTATGTGATCGAGAAGGCATGAAGACATACAGTGGATGTTTATTTTGGGAGCAGTATCTTCGATTAGGTAGTCGTAGTAAATTATGGATTTTGAATTGTTCCTCTTCGCCAGGTAAGTGGGACGAGGCCCTGAATGAGCTGCAGAAGATGCTGGTGGTCCGATCTCTGCGCCAGGACCGGATCTCCTTCTGTGTCACCACCTTCATCATCAACAACCTGGGGCTGCAGTTTGTTACTCCCCCTGCTCTCAACATGAAGGCTGTGAGTGGTCTCTCTCTCTCTCTCTCTCTCTCTCTCTCTCTCTCTCTCTCTCTCTCTCTCTCTGCCTCAACATGAAGTCTGTGAGTGGTCTCTATCACTCACTCAACATAAAGGCTGTGCGTTATAACTCTCTGTCTCTCTCTTTCTCTCCCTCTCTCTCTCCCCCTTTCTCTCTCATGCACTTGTGTGCATGTGTGATTCTGTCTGCACGGCTGCACAGCCCACATTAGAAGCCAAAAGGCAGCAGCTTTAGTAGGTTTTTTCGTGACGCCCTGATTGCAGATTGCTCCAAATGTCAGTGAGTCCTCCCGAACGTACGCTTTGTCTTGATTGTCAGCCTCCCCCGTGCGCTCTTTTTTCCCTACTCCACTGCCATTACCGCCATCATTGTCATCATCAACATCCGTCGGTCGGTATTGATGGGGTGAATCATTATCACGTCACAGTGCCATTGACGCTGCAGTCCTCGCTGTATCTTTACAACCGGCAATACCTTCAGTACAAACGTGTATGCACAAGGAGTCATCAATGACTTTCCTAAAGGGCTTAAATTCCTGCAAGATTCCAATATATTGGATTGGGCCATTCCAAACGTTTTACTAATAACATTTACTAAATAAAAATAACCATATTCATCTCTCCAACGCAATTAGATTTTGATCAGCATGAATCTTGTAATGTTCATACAGGAAATTATTTATTGCTGCCAGTAGATGTCTGTAAAGAAGGAGGAATTATTTGTGACTGTCCATTGTGACTTTACAAGGTAATGGGCAACACCAGGATTACATAGTATCCTAGTATAATTTTAAGTTAAAGTAACATTTTTTAAAATTGGGAAAAATCCATCCACCCTGTCAAAACCTGACGAAACCAAAATTAGCCAATCTTGAATTCAGCATTATGAATTCATCTTCAAACTGTCTGCCTCTAATCTAATCATTTCATGAATCTTCCCTAGAGCATTAACACACCAAAAATGTGTTAATCCACTCATCGGTGCAGTTGTCTCATTAACACAAAGGATCTGCCGCCGCTGATACGCAAAACTATTAGATCCCCGACGCTCTGCATATAATGAGTAACTTGTACCTGTAAGAGATGACTCAGTGCCGACAACCCATTTGTGGGATCCACAGGTGATGGAGGACTCGACTCCTCGGACTCCTCTGATCTTCGTGCTGTCTCCTGGGGTGGATCCGCTGGGTTCACTGGTCCAGCTCTGTGATGCCATGAAGATGAACGACCGGTTCCATGCCCTCTCCCTGGGCCAGGGACAAGCTCCCATCGCTAGACGCATGATCAAGGAGGGCATCGAACATGGTACAGTGACCCACCGGCCCGATAACGATAACCGATTTTAGAGAGTGCACAAACCATAACTGATACGCAGCCGATACACTGTATTGAAATGAAACAAAACTTGATGGTAATATTTAGCACAGATATGATTAGGAAATTGTTTCACATTGTAGTCACAGTGAGACGCTACTTTGTTGAACTAGCTAGTGTCTTTATTCAAGACTTAAGATTTCATCTCATTATATTGGTAGTAAAAAATATTATCAACAACATCAAATAAAGTAGAGATCCCCTTCTTTATATTCTACACTCTTATGTTTAGATATATTTTGTACAAAACAATTGGTGAAGATTCAAACATTAGTGGGCATTTATTTGCGTGAAAATGGGCAACATTTAAGTAGTCAACATACATTAAATAGACATTTGAAATTGTTTAGTCTCAAGCCATCATATAGAACCTTTTATCTGCATTGATGAAATTGTGATAGCAATGGGGCACCCATATGGTTAACAAAACAAACAAAACATATCCTTGTCAATGATCCGACAGCTGTGGTAAGATTTCTAAAAATGACTTTAATAGTGTGTCAAGTCAATTTACACCCCCTACATTGACACCTTGCTGTCCAAATAATGAACAGCCAATTAGTATCTTGAAATCTAGTCTGGGGTGGTTAAAGTTAGGTGATTAAAATCTGTTACACGAGTAGGGTTTACATGTTCTCCCCATGTACTCTGGTTACCCAGAGTACACACAGCCTAGAACATAAGCATGTTCTAGCAAATCTGCTCCAGTCAGTGCCCCTGGCCAAAGCACTGGCTCAGAATCTGGAGTTGGCCCTCAGGCATTGCGCTGCGCCTTCCCATCGCTCTTGTGGGATGAGTTGAATGTGCACATGTGCTGCTCACTACCATAGACTGTACATTTGTAAAGTTATGACCCCTTCACACAATTAACATGGGGTATATCTGGCAATATACATTAAAACATCAATTTGAACCAGGCTTTAAATAGTTTAATACAGGCTGCTAAAATTGGAATATTTGTATTGGAAATCCCATACGGTTCTGTTTTCTGAGCCCAGCTCTGCCCACCCAAGGCGAAAGCCAATGAGGAGCGCTGGAGCTACCGTGAGATCCATATTCATTTTACAGTCTATGCTTACTACCCATCTCTTCCTGTCTGTAGGTCACTGGGTGTTCCTGGCTAACTGCCACCTGTCTCTGTCCTGGATGCCTGAGCTCGGTAAGATAGTCGAGCAGTTGCAGATAAATGAGAGCCATGACGACTTCCGACTGTGGCTGAGCTCTGCCCCCCACCCAGACTTCCCCATCTCCATCCTGCAGGCTGCCATCAAGATGACCACAGAGCCCCCCATGGTGGGTAACATTTCATAATAATACATTTAATGTGCCTTTTGAAGACCCTTAAGGTTGCAGTACAGATACAAATTTAGAATGCAAGTAAGCAGAACAGGAAACAAGCAAAATCATTTCAAAACTAGAAGCACTCAGAGAGGGCAAACCTGCTCCAAAGCCATGGGTAACTGATGCCAAAACATCTAGACGCTATCGTGTTGTAGAGCACGCTCTTGGTATGCGGGATTATAGTCAACCCTAATATAAAAATAAATATTTTCGTGATCTCCAGCTTGGCAGACCGTAGGGCTAACTGCTACACTATTTGAGCTGTGTTAGTACCACACAGTAGAGTGGAGGCAATTGCTGCGTGTTGCTGGAGGTTGTCAAACTATTATGTTACTTATAGGCTACAGAAATTCACCAAAATGTAATCACCTGTTCCGTGTGTCATTTCCAACAACTCTACAAAATTTCATCAAAATCTGTGCACAACTTTTTCAATTATCCTGCTGACAGACAAAAGAACGCGACCGAAAATCTAGCCTAACATGGATAGGCTTGGTGAAAGAGACACGAACCCAGGTCTCCAGCTTGGCAGACCATAGTGCTAACCTCTACACCATCTGAACTGTGGTACCAGTTTGTACGCGATCACTTGTTCCGTGTGTCATTTACAACAGACAGACAGACAAACCAACACGACCGAAAACATAACCTGCTTGGCGCAGGTAATAACATACATCAGGGCCACATTCTTGTAATATTGGGGAATAAATTAAATACTATTAGTTGGTTGGGGCTTTCAGGTGGCAAAATCCACTCTCTCAAATTTAGCACTGACCACAGGCTACAGCTCAATTTGGAAATCCCACTCAAGATGATTAATTCTGTGAGGGAGGAGCTGGTTCCGCTGAAAATTCAGCAATCGCTGGAGGGACTAGTTTACATCCTCAGAATTATGGCCATGCCTGCAATGAATCTTTCTACCTCGTCAACCCACAGTGTATTCAGATGTCGGCTGCGCCCCCAATGTGGCGTCAGATATGTTGCGGATGGTAATGCGACCACAGAAAGCTAATAATAAGCTAATCTTCCAGCAACCAGCACACACGGTCAGGCTGACACTGGGTCTGGGTGTGCTGAAGGCTTGGCATAATTACTGGGACCACTTTTCTGCAGGCAAAAGGTGGCAGATAATCACAAATCTATTTACTACATGTGGCAGGGGTTGAGGTGACACGGCATCCGGTTCGACACAGGACTTTGCTGCTGGAATTGCATGTTCGATTCATGTCGGACCGTGGCAGGGAACTACTGTGACTACAGTCACTTTTAAACACACGTTGGTTTGTGCACCGCAGTAGCTCAGTCTGTTAAGATGGTGCACTCCAAAGTGCATATGCACAGAGAGTCATGAGTTCGCTTCTGCTCACGACAGCTTTGTTGCATGTCTCCTCCTCCTTTTCATCCCTTTCGAGCTATTCGTGAAAAAAGCAAAAAAATAGTTCAAATGGGCTGGAAAAAAAACACTATGTCCTATCTAACCTTTTTTCATAAATAAGGTGCAACAGCACAGGCAAAATAAGAAAGAAAGTGGCATGGACAAATTTAAAAAAGGGAGTTTTGGACTGAATATCCCCAAAACGCATCAAACCAGACCATCTTGTGTGAAGATGCAATAAAAAAAATTTAAAAAAAAAAGGATCATTGGTGGGGGCGCAGTGGCAGAGTGGTTGGAGAGCGCATTAGAGAGCAGCGCCGCCGTTTCGCATACCGTCTCCTGCTTTTCTGCAATGTCTCCCCCTGACTATTCATTCCAGTTTCCGATTTAATCCTGTCACCATCTCTCTCAATAAAAAAGTGAAAAACGTTGCTTGCGCCCAAAAAAATAACTTAGTATCAACTAATTCAATTACTTTTCTAGCCTTACAATATTCACAACTGGTGTGGTAGAATACTAACAACCAGTCTCTGCTTGTATTTGACTGCTTTTGGAACAGCACTTTTTCTTTTTGGAGTATAGTATAGAGAGCACAGACTTCTTCTAAAAATACTGGAAAAAGTATATACAGGAAAAATTGAAGAAAATACTGAAAAATGTGTGCCAAAAATACCATATTGGGTATTGTCCGTATTTTTCCAAGTGTGGTCTTTTTTTGTCTGTATACCTGTCTCATCCACTGAGCCCGGTGATAACACGCCTCCCATTGTGTGAAGGCGTGCCTTGTCCGTATTTTTCCAAGTGTGGTCTTTTTTTGTCTGTATACCTGTCTCATCCACTGAGCCCGGTGATAACACGCCTCCCATTGTGTGAAGGCGTGCCTGTGTGTAATGTCATGTGACTACATATGCTGCCCTCCCCTGGTCAATGTTAGTAAATTATTTTATTTGGGCTTTATCTACAATGAACAAAGATCGATTCAGGCCCTCTATCTGCAATAGTATTTTTTTTTAAGTTATTTTTTGCGCTTAAGCGCCGTTTTTCATTCTTTATTGAGAAAGATGGTGACAGGATTAAATCGGAAACTGGGATGAAGAGTCAGGGAGAGACATTGCAGAAAAGCCATAGAGGATATGCAAAAACGTGGTGCTGCTCAACCTGTGGTCTGGGGGATGCGCTCTCTAACCACTCTGAATCTCAAATGAATACCAATGCCGAGGTGAGCTGCAAGATATACCGCGATATGAATTTTTGCTCACCCCACCGCCCATCACTCCTTGTTCTTCTAGGGTCTGAAGGCCAACATGAAGCGTCTGTATGAGCTGGTGTCCGACACGCGCTTCACGCGCTGCGTGCGCCCGGTGCCGTATCGGCGCCTGCTCTTCTCCCTCTGCTTCTTCCACTCACTGCTGCTGGAGAGAAAGCGCTTCCTGCAGCTGGGCTGGAACATCATCTACGGCTTCAACGACTCTGACTTTGAGGTGCGTTCACAAAGATAAACGACGTGAACTTTTGGTTTGTTTGCACTCTGGTGGTTAATAGTGCACCGTGCACATTATGGCTCCTTTGTAAAAATAATAAATAAAAAGGTTTGACACCATACAAATATTTACATTTAAATCTCTGGGCTTTGGAGTTCCAATGACATGGCTATGGCTCAACGATGGCGGAAATTAACGGTACCGAATCTAGTGACCGAAATCTAGTAACACAATTAATCTAGATTAAAAAGATAATCTATGACCACCACTAATAGATACATATATACTATCAAAATGTATATAGATACATACAGCATGTGTTGTCCTCATTATCGGGTTTATACAAGGCCTTTCATTTTTGGCGGCTCCAGACATACTTGTTCTGTTGGATGTCTGTTCTGGAAGTCTGATGAAAGAGTTAAAAGCCTAATACAGTAGAAGTTAAATACCAACTAGTTATCAGTGGGAGCATTTGATGTGATAGTAGGTGCATCTTTAAAAGGATTTCACCCCTCTTTAAAGTTTCTTATTGTCATGAGCCGCTCATCCACGAGCGGCACCCAGGCGCCGGGTTCGTTCCTGGATCGCACGAACACAGCTGCGGCACGTCGCACTCAACTCCGGAGCGGCTCCATGATAGGCTGCTCTCCCCTTCATAAGCGGGCTTCGGGCACTGAGTCAACGCGACGTCCTGATCTTCTCTCGGCGAGAACCGAGCAGTTTATGATTTTGTATAGTTTGATCTCTCTCTCTCTCTACACTCCTCTTGAATAGAATAGATACTCCGTGTGTAGCAGTCATCGGAGTTAACCAGAACTTCCTCTTCACTGCTACAGAAACCTGCATCTCCGCTTCCGCCTCTGGACTCGGCTCACCGATCCCGAACCAGACTCCGGAGATGAGTACTTTTACTTCTTATACTTCAAGCTTGTCACGGACAATGACTTACCGTGTATAGAGACTCATATTGCCTGCGTGCAATTATTGTTACTTTCATTTGCAATTTGTGTGCTTCAAATGTTTTGTGTTTGATTACCTGTGTTACAGTATACGGATGACGGCGAGGGTCGCCACTAAGTCATCCAACCTTTCACAGTGGTCTTGACTGAGTCCTTAATTCTTTATTATCT
>OMKY01213862.1:0-14651 GCA_900302395.1 Bregmaceros cantori | reverse complement strand
TTTCACAGTCATTTTAAAAAGGTCGCATTCCTTTTAGCATAATTTCCAACAACTGCATTGCCAACAAAATCTCTCATTTTAAATTTGTAAAAAAGTTGAGCCGAAAAGCAGGGCTCCGAACCGGTTCAAGGAACGAAAACGTAAACCAAAAACGAGCAGAATTTTACGGAATTTTACGAGGAGCGGAAACGGAAACGAAAAAAGATTTCTTCAACTGTTCAACCGGAACAACCGGTTAAAAACGTTTTTTTCCGTTCTCTATATATTTTAACATATCCTATGTCTGGGAGACTGTTTCCTTCCACTTTAACTGTCAGTCATATAGCCCCATGTATCTGGTGCGCCATCATGTGGACAGACGAGGAAGCGAATGTAATGGCGTTAATACAGTTGCTTCGGGGTTTGAAAGTCCACCAAATATATTTTGTATAAACTATATCTAAACGTAACATTGCACAATATAAGGAACTTTAAGAACGAACAGTATTTTGTTGGTGGAACAGTTCTGAGAACGGAAACGTTAAATATAGACCTGCCTGAATCATTCGGAACGGAACGTTTTAAAAATAATTTTGTTTTCAAGCCCTGCCGAAAAGGCTCCGAGATGCGCCTTTCCAGTCCCCGCCCAGGGACTCCACGGTGTCCACGGTGACACCTGCCGAGAGAGTCATGTGCTGACCCGCAAAGTCGAGTCTCTTTGTCTGGAGATAATCCGGCCGACCAAGGGCCACTCCAGTCAGCCTTGTTGAGAATTCGACTCAATCTAAGCATGGGGAGGTGGTGGCAATAGCAGGATTTTCTGGGCGTCACTGGGACGGCAAATGTATACTGAAAATCCCGGGTTTTTTCAACAATTTTCAAGATGAGTGGGTAAACTTGCCTCTAGAGAACTTGGGCGTTCACGCTGCCGTGATGCCTGGCTAGCGAGCATTACAAAGTAACGCACGGTTCCTTGAACCGGTTCAAGGAACAAAAACGAAAACCGGGAACTTTTTGTATTTTCCAGGGAACAGAAACCCGAAACGTTATTTTTAATGTTCTGGAACAGGAATGCTTATTTACAAATAATGGTAACCGGTTAATACTGGTTTTATTTTGTTCCTCAAAGCATTGCACTTTGGGATAACTTCAAAAATAAAACAAGATTATTTATAAAATCTACGAGGTAGCACTGAAGTATGAAATGTCGTGGGACTCGCTGCAGCGTGTTGTTGTGGGTTCGCCCCCCCCCCCCCCACACACACACACACACAACGATACCCAGCGGGTCTTTGTAGCGACTCGTTGTGGGTTCGCCCTGGCAGATATTATATGGCATTAAACGGCTGAACGGAACGGAATTAACCGTTCCGGGAAAACTATTTTTTTTGTTCTAACCGGTTCGGGAACGTCAATTGGTTGTGTTGGAACTCATAACCGGAAACGTTATAATTCTGTTTCTGTTCGTAACAAACTGATTGAGAAAAAAATTGGTTCAAAGCCCTGGGAGGGATGGCATTACTTTTTTTTTGTAATCTGATTACTGACATCAGGGTCTAGTAAACAAGACACAAAATATTGACAGCAGTTGGCACTGCGGGGAGACACAGCTCTCCTTTGGTAATCCCTCACCGGCACAGAGGAAGACCAAAAAAACGATCAGTGTTTGTCATTCATTTTCATTACGGCCCCAGCCGCCGCCGACATCTGTTGCGCTAAAAAGCTGATTATCAGAATACATCTGCCGCATTAGGAACCCAATTAACACAATGCATGAATATTAAATGGGCCCAGATGCATAATTGAGGTGGGATAATGCAGCGGTGTTAGCAGACAACAGTGGAAGATGCCGTGCGGCCACAATGGACATGAATATTGCAGAATTAAACTAGAATAATAGCAGGCCGTTTCGCAATACCGTTACAATCAGCGGCAGACTTTTTGATCATAGCATTGCGGTCAGATGAAACAGGCAGAGAGCGATATTAGTATGACATCGTCCGTTTAAGTATTCGGTTATTGATTTATCCATACCATACAATCTCAGTGATCCTCTTCTCACTGGCCATGAACATGCAGGCGAATTACACTGTATTAACTGTATGTATTGGTATACTTCACCGTACATGCTTCTGCCAAAATGTCTGCTGCCAACAAGCCGTGAGATCACCATGCAACTGCCCTATTGCCACTGCCCCCATTGGGTCGTGGCTGAGTGCCGTTCATGGATTACTAGGCTACCACTGAAGAGTTCTCCATCTCTCTCTGTCCTCAGCCACTCGCGTGGTGTCACTCAACCTGCAACTTGTCCACTATTGCATGTTATCTTCCCATCGCTTTCTCTGTCTTCCTCTTCTCCTTCCACCTGGTAGGAGTCGTGAAGGATTAGTTTTGAGAGTCCTTGGGATCTTGTGGCATGTCCGTACCGTTTTAGTTTGTGCTTTTTTATTGTGGTTAGTAGATCTTCACATGGGCCGATGGCTTGTTTTATTCTGGCTTTCACTTCTTCGTTGGTGATGTACTTGCCGAGGAGCCTGCGGAAACATCTCATCTCTGTGGCCTGAATTATTCTCTCTAGTTTTGCCGTTAGGGTCCATGTCTTAAAAAGAAGAAATAATAAAGGGGGGCGCGCGGTAGCCGAGCGATTAGAGAGCGCGTCCCCCAGGCCAAGCAGCTCCATGGGTTCGCACAACCCCTCCGCCTTTGCTGCACTGTCTCCCCCTGACTCTTCATCCTGGTTTCCGATTTAATCCTGTCACTGTCCATCAATGAAAAACGGTGTTTGCCACCCAAAAGATAAAAAAATCAATTTATTAATATTAATAATACAAATTTTTAAAATAATTGAAGTCTGAGTCTGATATATGATGTTCAATAAATTTCCTTCATCCAATCTGAGACAAAATGGAATTACACACACAGACATAAATCCAAGCCCAACAACACTCTTGATAAAAGACTTGCACCCAGGCACGAACACACACCCACGCACACGGCAAGCATGTTAACCTAATTTGCGGTCCGGTGTAATAATGCGTTTTGGGAGGCGTCCTTACGTAAGCCTGTGTAATCTAGTTAACTTCTCAACATCTCCACCCAATGTTATCCTGAGCGTCGTGTCTGGCAGTATGATGAATGGACACCGCATCGTGACTGTGTGCATGCGCGCGCGCGGGCTCCATACCTTCACCCCCACACATTCATATATTACATGGTGTTCGCTGAAACACTGACATAGTGAATGGTGTGCGCAATCCCATGCTGATATCAACGCAACACGCTGTGTCTGAAAAATGGACACACACACACACGTGTGCGTGTGTGTGTGTGCGCGCGCCTATCTGTGAGTACACAAACCAATATAGTTGCTCCGCAGAGACCACACCCCCTTCCCGGCTGTCAGACCAATCAGAGCTACACGTCAAGTGCCCACTCAGCCGCAGCGCATCGGACCGCATTACCCACAATCCCCTCCAATTTACAGAGAGGTGGGGCGGGGGAGGTGGGGGAGCGATAGGGGAGTGGAAGAAGCAATGGCAGTGGTGTAGTGAATATGTTTCCAGTAACTAGTAATGTAACGCATTACTTTTTCCAAAGCATTAATCTAAAGTTCAATGTTCAAGTTCAATAATAATGGCCCAACTAGCCTTTAGCACCTTGCTTTAACTTGTTTTAATCAGATATAGCAGTTCTGATAAGCACTCGTGTACAACCATCTTCTCATGTTGAAATGTTTGATGTCTACGCATGGCTACGTCTGTTCTAAAATAAAATTCATTAAATCATTTTTTTTTGCAAGATTTTGCTAAATTATTTTGTACATTAATCATGTCCAAAAGGGACGGAGTGTGGAATTTACATGATCTCCCCGTGTCTGTGTGGGTTTCCTCCCGGCACTATGGTTTCCGCCACCACCATGTTCTGGTTAACCTTCTTGCTCCAGCTCAGAATCTGTGCTAGTCCACCGCACCTCATGGATGGGTCACTGAGGGACTCGGTGAACTAGCGGACTAACAAGCAGACATCTCAGGATGACCCAACTGCATATCTAATGAAAACATGAACTTCACGAGCATATTGGTTATATGCAAGGCTTTGAACCGGTTCAAGGAACGAAAACCACGAACTTTTTGTATTTTCCAGGGAACGGAAACGAAACCGGAAACTTTTTTTTAATGTTCCAAAACAGGAATACTTATTTAATAATAAAGGTAACCGGTTAATACCAGTTTTATTTTGTTCCTCAAAGGAGTGCACTTGGGGATAACTTAAAAAAAAAAACCTACGATGCGGCAGTGAAGTACGAATCGTTGAGGGACTCCCTGCAGCATGTAGTTGAGGGATCGCCCCGACACGCAACGAGTCCTCGGCGATAGACTGCTACCAGCGGGCCTCTGTAGCAAGTCGCTGTGGCTTTGCCGCAACATATATTACATAGCATTAAACAGCTGACAGGAACGAAATTAACCGTTCCGGGAACAATATTTTTTTGTTCTAACCGGTTGAGGAACGTCAATTCATTGGCGGAACACATAACCGGAAACGTTATAATTCTGTTTCTGTTCGGAACGAAACGCTTGGGAAAAAATATTGGTTCAAAGCTGGTTATATGTGACTAACATTAATATATATCGTTAGATGCTTCTTACTGATTTCGGAGGTAAATCCACAGTCCCGCGGTGCCTTCTCTGTAATGACTAATATTCCATATAGGGCTCGGCAGGACTCGTCAAGATGTTATCCTGTGTTTCCCATGGTTGATGTCACTCTGAACAACATGAACTAGATACATTCCATTTGTCTGATTGTTTTCCGCTGCTTTTACGTAGCAGAGAATCAGTTATGTTTTGTTTACATTTCTTTGTATGGAATCGCTAGACACGAGTCACGTGTTCTTCTGGACCAATGGGATGGCTGCATTTAGTCGGACGAGCCGAGTTGGATGGTAATGGAACAGAACAAGCTTGTTTTAATTTTTTTTTATCATTGTTAGTTTTATTTAAAGTTATTTTTTCCAGCGTCAGCGCCGTTTTTCCATCTTTTTTTATTGGATAGGATTAGTCGGAAACAGGGTTCGAAGATATCGGGGGTAGACATTGGAGACAAGTCGACGAGCGTAGTCAAACTCGCGACACTGCGGACGCTGCGGTAGACGCAGCGCCACTAACATGAATGGGGTCGCGTTAGGTGCGGTGTCCATAACCACTCGGCCAACGCGGACCCCATTGTTAGTTTTATTTAAGTAGACTCTGAATTCTTTTTGAGCTCCCCTTTTTTTCCTTGATGCTCTATAACGCAACAACACGGTACAATTATCCGTTTCTAGTCTGTGATTACCAGCCAACTACTTCTTCTCTGGGTTGCTAACAGTGAGTTGTAAAACAGCGCCATCTATCGCCCACCTTCGGACTCAACAGGAACAAAAGAAAGGTGCACAGCTTGGAAAAGAGTGGGAACGCAGACAGAATCAATTACAAATGCAATTGATACTGCGCTTCACTGACCGGTACGGGTCCTAGTCCGCATCTTTAGATGTGAAAGCCACCTGAGTGATTGTATGTGTAGCGCCTCGGGATCAATTCCAGATACTGAGTGAGCACCTTGGCCAGGAGCACTGACTGGAGCAGATTAACTATGTTTTTGGTGGTGGGGGGGAAACTGGAGTGCCTGTAGGAAACCCACAGACATGAGGAGATCATGTAAACTCCACACAGAAAGTACCTGGGCTAACCACTGCACCACCTTTCCACTTACAAAGTAAAAAAATTGTTACAAGCCGATCCTCTGCGAACGGCACTGCGGCAAGAGGAGTGCGGAGAAAGGATTGGAAGTCCCCCTCTACTTGAACACCGTCCAAGCGCCAACATCCCTGCCAGGTAGGCAAACCTGGGAGTTGTGATCATTTGAAAATCTTGAAGATGATCGTTGCCCAAAACTTTGCATGCAAATGTGTTTGTGAGTCTGTGTGTTTGGCTGTTTGTTTGTGTGTGTGTTGTGTCGTCCACACAACAGCAACCAACATTTGCAAGTTCTGTAAAAATCATGTTATTTTCCTAAATTATTCGGTGACCAACTGGTCACGTGTCTCTCTCTCTCTCTCTCTCTCTTTCTTATCTTTCATCTCTCTCTTCCAGCAGGCTAAGTTGTACTGTTTCTTCCAAGGTCAGTCAATGAAGGTTGTGGTCGACATGGCAACGTCGAGGACGTTTGGTGAAACGTTGAACTGCCCCCTGGCACTGACATACCACACACCATGAGCCTGAGAGAGGGGGCGGGGGTAGAAGGAGAGAGGGGGAGGGAGAATGGGTATGGAGGGAAGGGGAGATAGTGAGTGGAGGAGAGAGAGGGAGGGAGAGGGGGGAGAGATGGAGAGAAAAGAAGGGAGGAAGAGAGGTTGGCGAGTATGTTGAGAGGGAGAGGGAGGCAGGGAGAGAGAGATTGACAGATAGAGGGATTGTCTGGTTGTGCGTATATGTTGTGCATCCACTTGTGTGTCTATGTGTATTTGTTGTATGTCCGGCTGTGTGTCTGTGTGTTTATGTCGAGTGTGTGTGTATGAGTGGGTTTATGTGTGCGGCGCACTGCAGGTCTGTTTATGTCTGTGTATTTGTTTTCTTAGCGTCAATGTGAGTGTGACTGGAATCACATTCAGTCTGTTTTTTATTTGTTTGTGTCCACGCTATCCAGCTGTGTTTGTGCTACTGTGTGTGTGTGTGTGTGTGTTTGTGTTTGTGTATCCACACCTTAGCCCCGCGTCATTGACTCAAGGACGTGGGAAAAAAACAGTTTCGGAGGAGTTGTGCGGCAAAAAGTTACACATGCTTGCCCACAAACGCACACACACACAAGCAGACCTACACCCACGCACACACACGTAAACACTAGCAGCATCCACAGATCGCAACATTTGCATGAATTAGCACATGCGTAGGGTCCCTATTAAAATGCACATACGATAATAACCTCAGTGTCAGACTCTGCTCGCCTGTCGTGCATGCGCGCACACTGTTGAGTGCCGTCAAAAAACGAAATAGATATTTGACGTGAGGTCCATGCTTGGTGGCGCACTGACTCCCAGAGTCAGATTTACGAATATATAAACTGAAAAGGTTAGCTTACTCCTGGACTGGTTATTTCCTATCTGGTTATATCATCAGAATCCCTCTCACACACACACACACACACTGAATGTATTAAAAAGGAATGTAGAAGATTTAAAAAAAACATTACAATTACAGCAGCGAGAGAAGGAAGATATAAATAGCATTTGGTTTGCAGTATGCACCCTCCATAATTATACAATTCATAAAACACACATGTAGTCAAGTTTGACCTTAAATGAAATTTTCAGTTGTTTTAAACATTTTTTAATTCTGATAATGAAAACAACTTGATACAGATTGGTCAGCGAACCAAACGCATGGTCCAGTTTACACATTTTTCAGCGTTGATAATATAAAATCAGTTTCCAGTCGACAACAGAATTCTGAATGACCTGGCTAAATTACCCCGGCTCACAATTGGCTAATCGTTTCTCACGTCTGGGGACAGCAGCAGCAGGCAGCAGCAACCAATGGCTACACGTCATGGCTACACGCCTCCAGCTCACGTCACACGTGAGCTGGAGGCATCAAACTTTAGTGCCTCACCCGGGCAACAGGTGGGCATATGGCAACATGCACGTGCCAATTACAACAAGTTTCAATGGATTCTTACGGACCTGCATTTCCTCTACTTACTTTCTTTAGGCCCAATCCCTTTTGGTGTTGGTCAATCATATCACCGGCACACTGTGCATGCATACAATAACAATAATACTGTTGTGAGCCGGTCATCCGCGGACGGCAAATCTCCGCTCGCTATGAGCGGCAGCTGTGCCTGGTCGACGCAGCAGCGCACGGATTGGCGTTCGGACGACGCAGTTGCATAATCCTTTACCAGACCTCTCCTCTCCGGCTAACCCAAAGCCGGGTCAGTCATCAGCAACTTGACAGCGAAGATAAGTGACTAGGAACTATTGTATGAACTCCCACCGTGTGTCTGAACACGCCAGCTTCATCGAATTCATAACTAATACCAGCTGACTGTTTGCATTCTGCACCTCAGACAGTTGGCGAGGGCTAACTCTGGATTCGCTAGCCTTGACCTAGTCAGGGCCCTGTACCATCAAAGGAGCTTAGCTTGAATCCGGTCTTAATCCAGGCTTTGGCGCCTCAATCAGGAACCAACAACGAAGCTAGCGCCAAACGCTGCTCTATTACCGTGGCAACAGGTGCGCTGAATGGAAAAGTATGGTTATTGTGATCAGGCTTAACTCCTATAGACGACACAACTTCTGTCGCTTAAATGTGTCAACTATTATGACCCGAATAAAAATCGAGAGAAGTCTTTGCAACGTTCAGAATCCAGGGTGAGAGTAAAACTTGTTTTTTTAAAAAAGATGAACCTTTTGTAACATTTATAGAGATACATGAAATGTAATCCAGTGGTTTTGCAAGGCACATTAGATTGTCATCATTTGAGCAAAATATGAGACAGTCATTTGATGTTTTCTATAACTACTATCATCCACCGTCCCATTTTACAGTCGTTTTGCGACAGCTGATCAGCATTTCTCTGATCGACTTCTCACGTCTAGCTGCTAAGACAGCTTGACAGTGAGGCTTGGCTGAGGCTTGACTCAAGCTAAGCTCCAATTTTCCAAGCCTCGTTGATGTTACAGGGCCCAGACCGTGTTGGACTTCCCACATCACAGCGAAAACAGCCTGTTGCGTGGTGACGTCATTCCAGCCGCAGGCTAAGCCACCAGCAACCCTTTTTCCTGGTGTGTCGACAGCCTCGGCAGACGTGGGGACAAACAGTCTCATCTCTCTCTGGCTCTTGTCAGGAAGCATGTCGTTTTTGTTGGATGCACCAGGGGGAATTGTAAAATAAACCTTAACAACCACATTTCTAAAGTAAAGTAGGGAAGAGGAAAAAAGATTACCACAGACCACTGTTACAATCCATTTAACAATTTCCTGCCTTTCCATGTTTGTTCGATTCTCTGTTTTGTTGGAAAATAGTGTCTAATCTACGCATCAGTATGTAAAAACTCTAGATTTTGGCCTTGATCTGTAGCGGAATTCACTTTGACGTAAGGAGTTGTTTGGTCTTTCCAAATGCAACCCAGGCTGGTCATGTCTTGAGGCCGTGGTAAACAAATTCTGTTACTTGTCTCATTGGTTTTGACCACAGCTGTAAAACATATAATAACACTAGGCTAGGCTGTGTAAATACTGCATATCCAAATAACATACGGTTATATATACATATAATATGTTTCATTTTGATGACATAAAATTCACAACAAATTGAGAATGTCACAAGTTAGTTTAGAAATAGGTAAATGAGCCCAGAGAGAGAAAACACACAGGGTTGGAAACCCTTTTATTAACTGATGAAGGGGTCATAGATGGATCAATACAATACAATTAGGTCTCGTCCATGCGGTCGTCATCAGCGAGGCTACTCATCTGATCGTTCACCGGGGCCGGATCGGGAGCAGGTGGAGGCTTCACGGGGGCGCGCTGGACACAGGAGAGAGCAGAGCCAGGTAAGTCAAAATGCCAAGCAGAGAACGGGAATTTAACACGATCTCGTCAAGGTATTCGCGTGTAACGTGCTCAGTCAGCTAAACAAACCTGTTCAGAGACTATGGGGCTGCGTCTCTCCGGGGTCGGGCGTGGCCTTATGGGGTCGGGCGTGGCCTGATGGGAGGCAGCTGGCGGCGAAGGTGGCTCTGCGGCCGATGGTGGCGATGGGTGGTCCGCAGACGAATCGTGCCGTCTGTCCAGCTGCTCCGGCTGACTTGTAACAGAGAAGTTCCAATTAAAAGCATAAAGGCAACACAGATATAAACCAACATAATGAATGGAAACACGTAGAAACAAGTGTTTTTTTTCTGATTATAGAGGAAAGTCTGAAGTTTCCTTTGGTATGCGTTTTGTTGATGACAAGGACACAGAACTTAATTTTTCATGGGTCTTGAAAAAACCCTGACACTGGGACGTGCCAAATTTCAAAACATGAGTTAATAACTTACAAAAATAGCATCACAAGTTTCGGTATTCTGAATATGTCTCAAGTCTTTCTTGTCTTGGTCAGCCAAAAAATACAAAGTAAAAGAAAGAAAAAAAAGACAAAATTGTGAGCAGGAAATAAAGAGACGATAGCCACTCTGGGAATTTTCTCTGTGGAATGATTCATGCGATAATTAGATTGCGGTGTGCACCGGCTATTGTTCCCCGACACCAATATTCCATTAGCGTGTCAACACAACGCACGTTTAGAAACCGACGCACCAGATAGCAGCGCTAACCGCTCATTTTAATAACACCCCTGGTTAGATATGATGTGTAAATAAACGCTTCATTGTAGCCGGCGCGCCAGTGGGGCGCGCGGATGGGACCGGAAGCCCTGGTCAAACACGCTGCGCGGCATCATGAGAAGCCGGTCGCACAATGACATTTTAATGAGGGTCCAGTTTATGACGCTGCAAATAGCTCGGCCATTAGCGATGTGCAGCGCTGACAGGACTGCTGGTGAGTGGAGGAACAAATAGATGGAGGGAGAGATGGAGAGATTTAGCTCATGGCTGGCATCATTATCGTATTTTATAGGACAACCTGAAATGAGCTATGACGTGTTGTTAAAAATGTCTTATCATGTTTTGAGTCACGTTTTGCCGAACACATGGGATAATTTCCCAATTCGTCAAAACAGGTTCTCCAATGATCACACGGTGTAGAAGTATTCATCAGGGTTTATTATTCAAGATGTTTCAGGACAATTCAATTAAGCAGTTTTGCTTCGTCCTGCTCCTTTTTGGACATGACAGCTTGTTCCGCTTGTTTAGTTGTTTGATCATTTTTCATTCATTCATTTCATTCAGCAATCGGCACAGGCAGTTACAGAGTGGGACACCCAGGGGTTAATTTGAGCCGGAACAGGATCCCATCCATTCCAGGTTCGTGACCGAATTGGGCTGCTCCGCCAGCTCTCTTGAATAATAATAATACATTTTTATTTTTTAAAATGTACTTAATAAATAGAATTAGCCACCTCCATCTCTCTCTCTCACACACACACCGCACACCACACCCACGCGGCTGGGCTCACATTACAGCCAACATCAGTTGTTCTTCGCGGGGCTGTATGGAGCCGCTGTACCCGGAGACAGACACACGGCTGTGAGAGTGGCCGGAGTCCCGGTATGTACACATTTGGGGTGTATTCAAACCGCATTTTGAATTTGTTGCAGGTTGTTTCCTGCAGGTGACGCGGGTTGATTGGTGGCGGTAGTACTTAAACCAGTGTTTAAGACTCAAGATACATTTGTCAACTACGTGTGTTTCCTACTGTCGCACGCTGATTGGATGAATATTAGCCACTCGTGAAGCGGGAGAAGGACCTAACCAGAGCAGCCTTTCGGCTGAGCGTGTTTGTGTGCGTGTGGTGCGTTCGCTCCGGACCGCAGTTAAAATATCGAAAAGAAGAGAAAGAGAAAATACTGTAATGAGATGCACCAGCGCGGTGCATACTAGTCTGACACCATGGGGTCTCAGCATGTGCCAGTGCGGCCCTTAAATAGAGTCCGAACGAACCTTGGCAATAGCTGAGTGATGTAAGTTCCTCTATTCCCAGCTCCTCCACGAGGGGACAGCCTTTCGTTACAGCACCATAATAAAATATGGATTATGATAATAATAATTGATTAATGACAGAGAGAGGGAGGTGGAGAGGGGAAAGAGAGAGTTGGCGCCAAATGCCGTTAACGCACTTACGGCGTGGCACACATACACACGAGTGTTGAGTTAATATGTTCACATAACCGAAGGAAGATAACGTTAGCACACCCGCTGGGGTTGCCAATGAAATCGCAATGTATCCTGCTGTTCTTCTGTGCGAAACGAGTCCAGCGCGCGCCGGTTCAGACATTGCTGGTCCGAGTCCGGGCGCCTTTTCTGCGAGTTCAATCCCGGGTTCGGACTACCTCGTCCAGCAGGGCTCGTCTCTGATGGTTTAGCGCGGACTCGGACCCGGTTGCCGCATTCATATCAACCGGGACAACTCGGAAATGACTTCCATCTCGGTTAAAACGAGTCGGACCCGGGATAAACACGTTGGTTTGAATACGCCCTTAATTTAAAACCACCCGCTGTGCACCTCTGTCAGCAGCAATGTTGAATGAATAAATGAATGAATTGATTTTATTGAGCAGATCAGACATCAGACGTAGGCACAGTCTGCTATAAGATAATTGTAGAACAAATAACAACAAAGGTCTCTCCTCCACTCAAAGGGTCCGGAAGAAGCCGGCAGCTTATCGAGTCCGAACCCCGTCATCCTTGCTTGCATTCAAAACATCTCCAAAACAAAACATACAAAGAAGATGAAATCAACAAAAACAAAGAGCCTAATAATATATATACACCCCACAACATGCATAAAGGACCGCCTCACACCCCGCAGCACAGAATGCACTGCAGAGTATAGAGCATCATCACACGCCGCAGAACACCAAGCGCACAAATATTAGATGTTAGCTTGTACGCCATTCTCCTCCAAGCTATACCTTTCAAAGATAGACTTTTTTTAGCTTATATTTAAATTGGTTAATATTTCTGCTGAACTTTAGCTCTTCCAAACGTTATGTTCAAGGTGTGATTTTATAAACGTTATATGTCCATTGTTCGGCGAAATCAGGGATTTCCCCAGAGTGACGCAGAGCTTCTGGAACACCACATACACACGTGCGCAGGAGTGCGTGTGTGAACTCTCTTGGCTGCTGCATAACAATGTGAAAGATATTATTTAGAATAGCACAACAAGTTCGCCTTGTTGCCCGACACTGTCGTTTCCAGCGTGGGCATCCACAGTGTCGGTAGTTTTGGGCATAATTTAAAAAAAGATTATTGAATCATGTGTTTGTGGGAAACAGATCCGCACTAGAATATTTGGGAGTGGAATAGCACAGTGCAAGTTACCACTATTATATTTTTAATAACGTGGTAGGTGTGTGCTCCCACTGAAAAGACATTTTTTTTAAAAATAGTCGAAGACTAAATAGCAAAATAAATAGCACCAGAAGTCATGTTCAGCCAAGAAATTTAACCGGAACTACCCGCCAAATTTGTCTACTGATTGAGTAATCAGCTCTCATTAGTTCCAAAATGTAAATCCAATGCATTTTGAGAATCAAGTCTGTCCAATCTGTCTTCCTGTTGATTTCTCTTGGTAGGTGTTTGGAATGTGATGACGGAGCTCGTTTCTCGGGGGCTAGCAGCAGATGCTCGGACATATCGCTAGCGCTCCTCTCCGTCTCGTTGACCTTCACGGTCCGGCCGTAATGTCCCCGGAATGACCTTGGCCTGCTTTCCCGCTCCCACAGCAGACACAGGAAAACCAGCTTGTGAAAGAACACACGTCCATGATCACCCGCTCAATCTACCTCCATACTGAGTGACTTGTGATGAAATTCAAGCTGATTAATCTGTAGTAATATTTCTTTTTTTTTTTAAGTTATTTTTTCCAGCGTCAGCGCCGTTTTTCCATCTTTATTGGATAGGATTAGTCGGAAACTGGGTTGAAGAGATCGGGGGTAGACATTGCAGACAAGTCGACGAGCGTAGTTGAACTCGCGACACTGCGGACGCTGCGGTAGACACAGCGGCACTAACATGAATGGGATCGCATTAGGTGCGGTGTCCATAACCACTCGGCCAACACGGACCCTGTAGTAACATTTCTGGGGACCGTTGAAGCAGTTAAAGTCACTACACCTAAAGACCCCCACTACACCTAACGACCCCCATTCATTGTAATGGCACCATGTACCCTATGTTCCGAAATCCGTATGTTCAGAAAGGGGTATTTAGTCACAGTAGTCGTTTAATCACAGTTAAGGTTAGGCGCAAATCCATAATCCTAACCGCTAAACAACCCCATAACATTTTGGAAGATAGGGATTTCTGAAAATAGGGCGTTCACCGTCCGTAGTGCCACCAGTTCAACTCCCCTCGCTGGCTTTTCTGCGATGTCTACCAACGATATCTTGAACTCCCGTTTCGGACAAATCCTATCAATAAAAAATAGAAAACCTGAGCTTACACTGGAAAAATTAACTCAAAAAAAAAAAAGAAAAGTAGTCACATTTCTTAACATTAGACAAGTCCGGCGGCGCAAGTCCGACGGAGCCTCAGAGATCAGGAGAACTTCCAGTGTCAGTCACTGTGTCATGTTTGGAAGATGTCTATTCAGTTTACTTGCTGTGTGTTATCCCACACCCAAGTGTTCTTGTTCCAAGTGGTGAGTTGGGTGTAATCTGTTATAATAACGGACAGATTACTTTTTTAGCAACTTTGTAATCTAACGCGTTAGTTCCCCTTGACTGGCTATAACGTCCAAGTTATTATTTTTTTAAAGAGATACGTTACTCGTTACTCGCTACTCGTTACTATGGCTATATTACCCATTTTGAAGACACATATCATGCATACACCCCAGGGGAGGGGCGCCGGCTGTTGGCAGAATGCATGAAGTGTCCGCATTCATCAGAGCTGTTCGCCGGTGGGACTAGTGTGCAAAGTCCATGCACAATACACGAGTGACCGGACCAAACAGGAGACTAT
>OMKY01213861.1:0-10247 GCA_900302395.1 Bregmaceros cantori | reverse complement strand
GCCTGGAGGCATGGTTTTGTTTTGAGAGCGCTGTGAAGGTCGAGGAACCCGTGGCAGGCTCGCTGTCTCTGGGTTTTGTTGGAGACTTGAGGGGTGTGGCCATTCACCAAATTTCTCGCAGAGCTGCTCCGGGATCCTCTTCCGACACGCGCAAAAAACAAAACAAAGTGCTCTCCGTTTCTGATGCCAAATGTTATTGGCACCAAAAACACTTCTGACACCAAATGTTATGGATATTTGAAAGGCAATATCCAGTAACCTTGGTGAGTTCAGATAGGGAGGAAGCACACTGGTTGAATGGGTCTCAAGAGGTTTATTGAAACCCAAATGTATAAGAAATGTCTAAGGAGGGACAGATCAAACAGCCAGTGTCTGTCAGGATGTGCTGTCTGGAAATGCCCACGTTTTACAGAAGTGATAGTACATGTTATCAGAACCAATGCATGTCTTACACGTCCAGCATGTCACATTATGACCCAAGAACATGACCTGTTTTAGCTAGTTACATAATGCATAAGTGTGTACGTGACAATGAGTGGAAAACACATTTGTACTTGATAATTTCTATTACAGTTCCTTAAACCGGTTCAACGCCTTGGTTTCCACAGGGTTTTGTACGAGTGGAAGGAGAAGCTGAAGCCAGGATGTCACCTGGTCCAGACCACGCCCGGGGGCTGGCCCGCCAACATCAGCGGCTCGTCCTCGCACCGCATCTACATCACCTACCGCCGGGCTCCGCCCACCCAGCCCCATCACGCCCTCGCCGTCACACACGTCTGTGTCATCGTGCCGGGGAAGGGGGAGACACCTCCACACACCTTCTGCAAAGTGGACAAAAACCTCAACAGCAGCCTGGTAGGAGCACTCTATAACCACTCTGCCATCATGCCGTAAGTTAGATTATTAAGTACTTTATTTAGTAACTAAGTTGGCGGCTTCCGTTACTTTTTGTTGCTATTGATTATATTTTTCAGTGCTTTATTTATATTCAGTGTCATATTTAGTTCATTGTGTTTTAAACTTCATTTCAAAACAATTCAATACAATCTTTGAAACAATTAATTGTATTTTGCCATACTAAAAGCTGTTGAGTTGAGTTCGCCTCACACTTTGAAAACGACTGGTATACACTCTACAGATTGCAGTGTGATTAACAGCTGTTGAATCCTGTTCTGTTCTCAGTGGGGGTCATCGGTCTACCTGTGCTACAAAAAGTCTGTGGCCAAGACCAACGCTGTGGCCTACCAAGCAGGTAGAGCACAACACAACGCATGTGCTTCGTGCAGGCATAAAACATTACCACACACTAATTACCACACACTACAATGAGACTTAATTCTAATTAGTGTTCACATGTTACATTATACACATTATATTGCCATGTCAGCATTATCATATCAGCATTAACTTAGTAGCATTAGCATGTTAGCATATTGGCATGTTAGCAAGTTAACATGTTGGCATGTTAGCAGGTTGGCATGTTAGCATGTTGGAATGTTAGCATGTTGGCATGCTAGCATGCTGGCATCTTAGCATGTTGGCATGATAGCATATTGGAATTTTAGCATGTTAGCCTGTTGGCATGCTAGCATGTTGGCATGTTATCATGTTAACATGGCGTGCTGGCATATTAGGATTAGTATGCATGAGCATGGAGTATGGGGTATCAAGAATTTGGGTTGGGAATAGCATACATTATATTAAAGTATCTCATGAAACAGCTGTAGTGTGTTAGAATGTTGAAGTTTGTGCTCACAGCTGTTGTGTGTTTGTCTGTAGGTCTGCTGTCGCGTTATCCTCAGCAGGACTATGAGTCTTTCCCCCTACCAGAGTCACTGGCTCTGTTCTGCCTTCCCCTGGGAGCCAGCATCGAACTGTGGCCCCCGCACACACACCTGTCTTTACCTGTCTTCTCCACCTTCGTGCTCACCGGCGCTTCGGGAGAGAAGGTGAGACTCTGTGTGTGTGTGTTTTATTATGTCATTAAATTCAAGTTGTATTTAATGAAAACACCACCACAAAGTCATGCTTAACTCATTCAACTCATTTATACTTTCAAAAATACTTTTGAGTGCATTTTAGAGCATGTACATTTTACTTTCAAAAATTCAAACTTTTTGAGTACATTTCTCAGTGTTTCATGTATTTTATTCTTACTCAAGTAAGAAATCCCGGTACTTTTGCCATCTCTGACCCTACATATACAAATTTCTCTTAGGTTGTAGCTGTTTTCTCTTGATTCAAAACATATTAAGCATCAGGGCTCCGAACTGGTTCAAGGAACGAAAATGAAAACCAAAAACGAACAGAATTTTACAGTTTCACGTTAATACAGTTGCACTGAAGTTTGAAAGTCCACCAAATATACTTTGTATTAACTATATCTAAACTTAACATTGCACAAGATAAGGAACTTTAAGAACGAACGGAATGTTCGCGTTCCGAACCGGTTCAGGACCGATATTTTGGTGGAACGGTTCCAAGCACGAAAACGGCCCTGCCTGAACCGTTTGGAACAGAACCTTTTAAAAATAATTTAGTTTTCAAGCCCTGCTAAGCATACAGTCATAAAACCCTCATGTGGTTTCAGGTGTACGGTGCAGCCATCCAGTTCTATGAGCCGTACCCTCAGGACCAGCTGAGCGAGCGGCAGCGCCAACAGCTGGGGCTGGCCGAGCACCACGACCTCCAGTCGGGCCCCGGGGTCCCGGGGGAACACGGGCTCCACACCAACAAGAGCATCTGTCTGCTGTCCCACTGGCCTTTCTTCACAGCCTTCCACACTTTCCTCACGTTCTTATACCGATACTCCATCTCTGGTCCACACTCTCTGCCACTCGAGAAGTAACGACATCTTTTGTTACCTTTGTGTTGTTGCAGTCTTAAAGTTGAGGTGATACCAAACTTTGTGTTTTAAAAGGGTTTCTGTGTTTATAATGGGTGTGAGAAGTAAGAGAAGACCATTTAAAACTGTATTTTGGGCGTTTTGTGTTTGCTTTACAATATTTGCCCAAAATGGACATTTTGAGGGCCTCCCAGAACTCGGTTTGTTTTGAAATCGCTCCTTTCGTGACGGCACGCGGGTCTTCTTCGTCTTTCTGGTACACAGACGGTATTGGTGGTGGAGCGGCAGTGTGGTTGAGCAGTCTGCGGACTTCACAACTTCATAATTTGATTATTTTGTTAATTTATTATTATTTTTTTAATCTATTTCAGCCCTAAACGTGGCTATATCAGATTGTTGGGTGGTTTTCTACCCTTCTAAAATTGTTTTTATTTCTTTATATGCAAAATACACAAATGATGTCACCTCAACTTTAAGGACTGCATTCATCTATACACCACCAGATCTTCATAAATATCCAACAATAAATACCTATTTTATTACTTGATTGTATTATTTTAGGCTGAATTCTATTGTAATTGTGCTTGTTAGTTTCCATCCAAAATGTTCTTTTAATGACTTGTTTTTATTTGATCTCTTTGTCTGTAAAGTGCTCTGTGACATGTGTCTGCGATGAGTGCTATACAATTACATTTTTACTAACTTACTCACTTAGTTACTTGTAAAAAGTAATCCAACCACTGACTACTCCTCTTAAGAGTAATTAAGTTAGGGGTCGTCGATGGCAAATCGGTTGAAAACGATGCATCTAATGTTGGCCCCCATTCATACAGATCACAGCATCCGTAGTTTGACTCCCCTCACTGACTTTTCTACTTTTACAGTTTCTGACTAATCCTATCGATAAAAATGAAAAAACGGCCTTATGCCGAAAAAATAAATAAATAAAAGTAACCAAGTTAGAATACATTCATTTTCCAGTAACCAATTTAGATTATTTTAGTTACTTTTG
Organism: Bregmaceros cantori; assembly: GCA_900302395.1. Lineage (NCBI taxonomy): Eukaryota > Metazoa > Chordata > Actinopteri > Gadiformes > Bregmacerotidae > Bregmaceros > Bregmaceros cantori. The sequence continues at coordinate 6,390 of OMKY01213861.1, read as the reverse complement.
GAACCTAGAAGACTTAAAAGGTTTGAATTGGATTTCTGAGAATCTGTTTCTGATTCTCTGAACACGGTGTTCAAGCGTAGTAACTACAAGTTCCAGAAACTACGAAATAAGACTTGAATTCACAATTCTACTCTACTAGTGACATGGCGTTTACTTTCAAACTACATAAGCACTGCCCATGTTCATACCTGCCCTGTATGTGTGTTGATTTTTGTAAAAAAAAAAAAAATTCACTGTTTAATGTTCATAAACTGCTTAATATGTGTGTGTTGTTTCAGACATATTGCTAACTTCATGCAGAAAGTTCCATTCCCTTCGTCACAGAGACCACGCATCCTGGTTCAGGTACATGGAGGCCTACATCAAAGTTCATACTGTCAGCACTGGCATGTTAGCATTAGTGTGTTAGCATGTTAGCATTGTCATGTTAGTATTAGCATGTTAGCATTGGCATGTTGGCATGTTAAAATTAGCATGTTAGCATGTCAATATTAGCATGTTAGCAATAGCACAGACACAAATGGGAGGTATAAGCACTGCCCAGTCACCAATCAAATGATGGTGTGTGTCTGTCTGTGTGTGTGTGTGTGTGTGTGTTTGTGTGTGTGTTTGTTTGTGCTTCTTAGCTTTCCCCACATGATAGTGTCATTCTCAGCCAACCTGTGTCTTCACCACTCCCACTGAGGTGACACATACACACACACACCTACACACCGCCACACACACACACACACACACACACACACACACACACATTGAACACAAACACACAAACATGACAAATTAAACAAATTTAGACCCGGAACTATCCCACACTAAATTCACATTCGCGAATTCACACTATGCTCTATGTTCCCAGGGCAACAACAGATTTTTAGAGAATATTGCACTGAATTTTGCAAGCGCACCAAACGTTTAAGCATCATTATGCCCGTCATTCAGTTACTTAGAGAAAGGGTGGCCCAAAAAAACGTATTGTGGACAGAAAAGTTATTGTGGTTTTAAAAGTTATTGTACGATTTATTGACTTATATTGTGACAGTCTTAATGTTTCAGGCACTAATTCTGGTGTCATTACTGTGTCCTGCCAGCGGGGGCAGTCTATCCACTCTGCTGGTCAACCTGGGCCCCAAGCACGCAGCCACTCTGTTGGTGCTGGCCGTCACCGAACACAAGATCCTCCTCCACTCGCTGCGACCCGCCGTGCTGACCAGTGTGGCCGAGGCCCTTGTGTCGGTGAGTTCTCTCAAGATTCAAGATTAATTTTAATTCGCCATATTGCATAAACAAGTACAATCACATGGAGTTTTAGTTGGGCATGCAACAACTCTCTCAAGATCAGCAGATAGTGAGCAGGTCAATAGGTCAATAACATAAGAAGTAGGGGACCCAGCAGAGGTTATGGAGGTGCTAGACGGGAGGGGCTCTTCTAGACTAAGTTTAACTTTTACTAAATTAATACCCTTGAAGACGGCGGGTGTAATGATCAATCAAAGGAAAACGAAAGTAACGCTTAAATATAAAACTCCCTTTTCTTGGAGAAAAGAAATCTCAATAATGCCCTCACAAGTTAACACACCTGCTTGGGATTTTGACTCGCCGTTGTCCGGATGTCGCGCCCATCCCCTTATAGGGAGAAGCGTCTAATCAGCGCGTTGCACTGCCGCTGCTCCTGATGAGCAGATCGCCCGTCGGTGTGTGTGGTCCGCGGACAAACCCCATGCGAGAGTAACATAAATAGTTCAAGTGAATCAAAGTTGTTAATGCAGATGTGTTTTCTGTTTCCAGATGATCTTCCCGTTCCACTGGCCCTGCCCGTACATCCCGCTCTGTCCGTTGGCTCTGGCGGATGTGTTGAGCGCCCCCTGTCCCTTCATCGTAGGAATGGACTCACGATACTTCGACATCCATGAGCCGCCGCCAGACGTCACGTGCCTAGACCTGGACACCAACTCCATCTTTGTGTAAGAGAGACAAACTTGAGAATGAAATGGTGAAAGGGGGGTGTGAGCGGACGCTAGTGGTGTGAAAGCCGGAATAACCTACTAGTGCCTTTGTGAGTCTCTCTGCCGCAAACGCTAACTAGCCTGGCGAGCCAGAACCAACGAATAGTCCACGCCTCGCACGCCGCTAGAGAGTACGGGCAGATGTCGGTGACGTGGGTGGAGTTTGGAATGGGCGACGCAAGAAGTGGGCGAAGTGGTTGTCATGCCTCTATGCCATTTATGCCACTTGTCCCACCTACTGCGCTGTGACTGGATAACATGATTTGACACTTTTTTTCGACCCTGGTTTCACCAGGCCCAATGATTGTTCTAAGCGCATGCGATGTGTGGAGGTTTCGTTGGTTCTGGCTTGCCAGGCTACACGCTAACACATTTGACTGGCTATTTGTGTGTTTTGACGGGCGAGCCATAGACTGTATATAAAAATGGACACCGCATTAGTTTGTTCTCTCTCTAGCTCCAGACAGGAAGCTTGTTGCTTTTGCTGGATACACCAGGGGGAATCTTAAAATGAACCAATAAGCATGTTCTAGTTAACCTGCTCTAACCACTAGCTGCGTCATTAGTGCGGCTGCTCACCGCTCCTCAGGGGTGGGTTAAATGCGGAGGAAGAATTTCACAGTACATGTATGTAAAAGTATCTTAACTTACTACCAAAGTTACTTAGTACCAAGCAGAAATACACGTCTTTACATTATAAGCTGTTGTGTTCATATTATCAGTGGAGAATATTTGATGGACCTCCAGAGGCTTCTGTCCAGTGTCATTCTGTTGAGGTTTGGCAGGTCAAGTCCTGACCATTCGTAGATGTTGTCACGCCATGTTTTGGGTTGACTTCCTCTGATTCTCTAGCCACTAAGCCTTTAAGGTAAAGTTTTTGTAATATTTCTCTCAGAAGCAAGGAAAAGTAGGATTGAGTCCAAAGTGACGTTTCCCTCGAAGAACAATAATTTGTCGTTTCAATTTAATTACATTCTCATGGTGTCATCAATCAGTACAAAATGACAAAATCACACCGAGCCGTTTGTGTGAATTTGTTGTTTTTGGAAAACACACAGCTTTTTAAATCTCGGAGCTGAGCGCCGACTCTCTGGGGAGACTGATAGATGGTTACGAGCCGATGTGCTCGCCCCAGTGGGCGTCTGAGATCATGGTTATATAACGTACATTATGTAAGATGCTCCGAAGGACCCTCCCTTCAATCCCTGGTGTTCTTACAAAAGACTGCTTTTATCTTGCTTTTCCCAAAGAACAGAGCTGTGAGCTGTCAACACGGGCCCAGCCTAGCTCATATCTGTCTTAAAATACCACTGCAGAACACTTTAGTGTTCTGCAAAAATGAACGTCATGTAATCAGAAGTCATCATTAAGTGGTCAGGTGTGCACCATGCTCGTGATAGTGCACTACAAAGCACAAGACGCTGGGTTTTGCTTGTTGAAAATAATAATTGCTGGTGGTTATGGTAAGAATGACTGTTTGGTCCTGTTTTCTTGGAAAAGAGCAGAGTAACCAAATCAATTTCCTAATGGCAATAATTCAAATGTGTAAAATAGCGGGTGTTTATCTCAGGGCTTTGAACCGGGTCAAGAATTGAAGCATCGCCTGGCGCAACTTGTGCCAGCCGTTGTTTCCGCTGACAGGAATGAAATTAACCCTTCCGGGAACAATCGTTTTTTTGTTCTAACCAGCTCGGGAATGTCAATTTATTTGTGGAATATATCATCGAATGTTATAATTCTGTTTCTGTTGGGAACAATCCGATGTGATGTAGTTCCCTCTGGCTGTTTGGAGGAGCGACGACTGCCATCCCAGCCGATAAACAGAGTTTGGTTCATCAATGTTTGTGTGTCCTCCAGCAAAGACGACAAGAGAGCGTTGTCATGGAAGATCCTGCCGAGGAGAGCCTGCAAGCATCTTCTCAACACACTCAACAAGATCCACCAGCAGCTTCTAGAAGGTCTGTCCTCAATTTGTTTTTCATTTTGGCACCAAAACTATGGGTAGTGTACTTGAAATTGGATGTGGTCTTGCATGCATGTGGTCTTGCATGCACTTTTACGAGGTTACAAGACCTGTTTCCGACAGGACGAGGTAGAGGGCGAGTTAAATTCCCGACGATTCCTCATACCCTGCACAACACCTCTAAACCCCCTTCCCTCTGACGGGCGTCACTGTGTTATGAATTTCCAGAGGAAATAAAGATACAAACCCAAGCTTAGTATAAAGTAGGGTAGGGTTCCTCAAGGGCAAACCCATATATTTGTGAATACAATTCTTATCAAAATAAAGGAAGAAGCGGAAATCCGCAGGTTGAAAATAAAACATAAATAAAAAATTCTCAAGATCACGATCATCAAATAAGACTCTTCAGATACAAGATGAAAGTTCATGCAGAGTGTTCCATGCCACATCTCCTCTTTCCGAGTTGCTGACGGCGGACACGGCTTTGGGTCATCCAGAAGAGAGAGGTCTGGAAGCAGATGCACGAAGCGATTAATCCACTGCACCGAAAATAATATTATTCTATCTATAATCTGCCCCTCCGCATGCCACCTATTGTGTAATTTTTAAACTTAAGAAAAAATTAGGAGCAACTAAAGTGATTTGGGTGAGTACCATTAATGTGTAATTAATGCTGTGGAAAAAGGAATGCATTAGATTTCTAGTTACTTAAAACATGTAAAATGAAAGTAACTCAGTTACTTTAATATTACTGACATCACTGTTGAGAATACACAAGTGTTGACAAGCTGACAATCAAGTGGTTGTGATTCTTCCAGGCGGCCGGTCCAGTCTGGACCTGCCCGGCGAGCCCTCTCTGGCTCACGGCGACCCGGGTTCTGGTCCCAACATGGCAGCTCTGGAGTTGGACATCCAAGAGGCGTTCCTGCGCTTCATGGCGGCCATCTTGAGAGGGTACCGCTCCTTCCTGAGGCCCATTACCCAAGCTCCCTCGGAGAACGCCACGCACACCAGCTCACTGTTTGACCTGCAAGGTACAGCTTTTGCTTCAACTGGTGTGTCTTAATGCCATTGGCTGCATTCAGGATCGTCAGCACAGCCATCAGCAGTTGACAAACACTACAAATTCCTTCGGTCGTATTGGTGTATTTTAAGATTTCCCCTGGGGTATCCAGCAAAAGCCTCACCCTTGTAAAGGCCCCAGCTCCCAACCTCGGCGCCCGCCACGGCTGTTGACACCCGAAGGTTAATGCACGGGCCGACGACTGTCTGAATCAGCACACAAAAGTGTCGGAGGGGGGCCCCAGCAGCACGGATAAACACCACAACACTTGTAACACAACAAACCTTGTCTGACACCACTACCGACATCCATGACATCACCACCACAAACCTCGCTGACCATCAACAATATCACAAGTGGAAATGACTGTGGGTGAAATGCCACCCAATGTCGTTTGAACATACAGTAATTGGATGTGGTAAGTTGTATTTGATTTGAACACACAGTAATTGATTGTAGTAGCTCGTGTTTGGTCTGAACATGCAATATTTGGACGTGGTGAGTTGCATTTGATTTTAACACACAGTGTCTATTTCTGGGAGGTCGTATTCGGTTTGGACACACAGTGATTGGACATGGTAGGTTGTATTGGCTTTGAACACATAGTAATTGGACGTGGTAGGTCGTATTGGTTTATTTTAAGATTTCCCCCGGGGCATCCAGCAAGAGCATCACGCTTCACAACTAGAGGTTGGAACACACAGTAATTTGTCGTGGTAGGTGGTACTGGGGTTGAACACACAGTAATTGGTCGTGGTTGGTGGTACTGGGTTTGAACTTTGAACAAACAGTAATTGGACGTGGTAGGTGGTACTGGGTTTGGACACACAGTAATTGGACGTGGTAGGTGGTACTGGGTTTGAACACACAGTAATTGGACGTGGTAGGTCGTGTTGGGTTGAAATGCACAGTGAGGCCCCTTGTCAAGTTGCAGTGTGTGTTGGTTGTCAGAGAGAGAAAGACAGATGATGGCTGGTCTATTGTGAGTGCTAAAGTCAGCAGGACATGACTAACGACCATAGTCGTGATAACACCAGACACACAGCGCTCTGACCCCAACCGTGCAACTTTGTGATTTACTGGAGCTACCCTCCCTGCAGCTGCAAACATTGGGAAACCCTGTGTGTGCATGTGTTGATGTGTATGTACATGTGCATGTGTGTATGTGTGTGATGGGGTGTATGTGTGTGATGGGGTGTATGTGTGTTGTGTATGTGTGTGATGGGGTGTTCATTTGTACGTGTGTTTGATGGGGTGTATGTGTGTATGTGTGTGATGGGGTGTATGTGTGATTGGGTGTTAACAAACTGCTCTACAGTCCTGACACTAGCCAGTCCTCATGCCATGTGTTGCTTTAG
>OMKY01213858.1:0-15498 GCA_900302395.1 Bregmaceros cantori | reverse complement strand
CTTCAGCTTCCTCCGCTTCGGGGCGAACACAGACGCACAACACGTTGCAGAGACGACAGCCCGCGGGAACGCTACCAGCAGCGGGTGTACAGCGTGTGTCTGCCCGACAGAAGCAGCGAGTCCACGGGTGTTAGAATGCTACCAGCAGCGGGTCGATAGCGTGTGTCTGCCCGACCCAAACAACGAGTCCTCGGGTGTTAGAATGCTAACAGCAGCGGGTCGATAGCGTGTGTCTGCCCGACACAAGCAGCGAGTCCTCGGGTGTTAAAACGCTAGTTTCAGTGTGAATCGCGGTTCTACCGATCTATTCGAAATGGCGGATCGAGACTGCTTAGAATCGTGGGACGGGTTTGAATCGTCAGATCGAACACCACTATTACAAATGATAGCATTTATAAAACATTGAAGAGTTTGAAATTTACAACCGTGTTGTGGCAGCGGTGCAAGTTCTTTATTCATCACAGCTATCAAAATCTGAATACTTTTATTAATTCCAATATAGGGAATCGTGTTCATTCAGCAGTTCCACTTCCACAGTACAGTCAGTAGAACAAAAACTAGTAAATAAAGGAGAGAACCAGAGGCAAACAACCCAAAAGATGGCGCAACAATGTAAAACCATGTGTCTGAGCAGTGCATCATGAGTAATTCAATTGGTTGCGGTTCCAGCACAGTGTGCGTACAATAGACGATGCTGGTATGCATTAAATAGGGTCATATCTATATATCCTTTAACATTTTATTACATTAAAATAAACATAATCAATGCAAATAATGTAGTTTTACATATTTGCAGGCTGCAATGTTAATATATTTATATCTGCTGGCTGGAATAATTTCCTGTGATGCGTACATGGCAGACACACACACACACCTACAGACAGACATACTTGCACATGCAGATATACACATCTACAGACACACTCTTCTACAGACACACTTACAAACATACACACACACAAGTGCACCCAGCCCAGGTATTGACAGAGCAGGTGTGATGCCTGAACTGTGCCTGCTAACAGCAGTGCCTTCTCCAGTCTGTTTGACTGCAGGGTTTGGTTCATTGCACTCCTAGGATTTGCACATACTGTTTTGTGTATTCTGTGGTTGACTTTGTGTCTTTATCCTGGTAGTATTTATCCTGCGGTGGGTGCACACACGCATATGACACACACTGATGCCCACAGGTGCTGACATGGGTGCATACAATGACTTGACACACATAAACACGCACACAGCCAGGCAGTCGAATTAGAATTGATCCTACTGTTAACATCAAGACTCGTCACTTGTCTGACGGACCTTAGCGAAGTCATGCACCGCAACAATGGACAGCATGACAAACCCAATACGACCTACCACGTCCAATTACTGTGTGTTCAAACCCAATGCAACCTACCACGTCCAATTACTGTGCTTTCAAACCCTCTAGCCGGGAAGCTTGTCGCTTTTGCTGGGTACACCAGGGGAAATCTTAAAATGAACCAATACAACCTACCACGTCCAATTACTGTGTGTTCAATTATTCAATACAACCTACCACGTCCAATTACTGTGTGTTCAATACAACCTACCGCATCCAATTACAGTGTGCTCAATACAACCTACCACGTCCAATTACTGTGTGTTCAATACAACCTACCACGTCCAATTAATGTGCGTTCAAACCCAATACAACCTACCACTTCCACTTACTGTGTGTTCAAACCCAATACAACCTACCACTTCCACTTACTGTGTGTTCAAAGTTCAAACCTGTTGATTCGTCGGCCTGTACCTAAACCCTGGGGTATTAACGGCTGCGGTGGACGAGGGGGCCTTTGCATTTATGAGGCCTTGGTTTCTTGATCTCTCTCTGGCTCTAGTCATGAAGCGTGATGCTTTTGCTGGATTCCCCCGAAGAAATATTAAAATAGACCAATACAAACTACCATGTCCAATTGCTGGGTCTTCAAACCCAATACGACGTCTCGAGCAAATGTAGTGCACTCTGTAGTGAGTAGGGAGCGGTTTCGGACACTGCAAAGATCTGTGTGTGTTGGAAGGGAGTGAACACTTATAAATGGTATCTTCCTGGAGGAATAATGTAGAGGATCGTCATGTGTGTTTACCTGCTGTCAACAAACCTGGCTGTAGCTGACAGCATCACTCTTTTAACCTTGTCTGGGAGAATGAGTGAAAGGAAAAACTGAACAGATACTTCACTTCCAAGGGGAAATACGTTTTGTTGCTTCAGCAGGAAAGTGAACCGAGGCACCGAGAAGAAGGCTCATAACAATGCAATGGTGATACAAATGTTGAACAAATCAGATGCACTGCAGCAGTGTTTATAGCACAAGTGCTAATTTTCAATACCTGTCCACGGGAGGCCATACCAATTAGAACCCAGGAGTGAGAACATTATGAACAAATACTTGTCAAGTACAAGGAATTGAAATATAAACTAGCATTAATGAAAACATGAAATCCATTAATACTGAAGGAAATGCAAATATATCCCATTATTAATAAAACATGTTTTTTTTAGAACACATAAATAATACACCATTACCACCATCATCATCATCATCACTACTCCTGTAGTCTGGCTAACCGTTGGGGCGCCACTAAAGACTGTGCAACCAGCTCTCTCCATTAGGGCTGCAACTATTCAATATTTTAGTAATCTATTATTCTAACATAATGTTCTGATTCGAATCAATTTTTCTAAATTTCTTTTTTCGGAGTTAAGTAGCAATCATGAATATACAAAAGAAAATAAGATATCGCACTGAATAATGAATGTCCAACACAATTTACTTTTTCCATAAAAAAACACTTTTATTTCACCTCAGGGAAAAAAATGAGAAGAGAAGTAGTAGTATAAAATATATTTTTTAAATTATTAATAGTTACTACTCTACCCCGTTATCACCTTAACAATAAAACATTAAAAAAAGATTTAGAGTTATTAATGTGTTATTGTATTTCAAATAATTTTCCTCCAATCAATATATATATATATTTTTTTTTTTTTATAATTTTCTAATTCATGAGACTACTCAGCCTTTTGTAACATCGCTGACCATGGATTGTAGATTATCATTGGATCATGAGTCTATCATTGGAGATTTGCGCATTGGAGAACACCGCGTTTTGTATGCCCAATGCATGTTGGTCTCCCCTTAGCGGACACAAACACTGATGTGTCCGTGTGAATGTGATTGTTGTATGTTTCAACGAGTGCACAGCCCAAACACATGCCCACAGGGGTGGGTGTCCTTCTGACATGTCTGACCATTTTAGTTTTCATTTTTTGACTGGTTAGCGGATCTTCAAATGGTCCAATGACTTGTTTTATTCTGGCTTTCACTTCTTTGTTGGTGATGTGTTCTCTATTAGGGACTTGCGATGACGTCATTTGTGTTCGAGTCCGCTTCCAAACGCATGGCATTGGTTGCAGAGGAGTTCATTATACGTAGTAAGAGCGGCCTTGAATGTCAGCTGCCGCTCCCCGTTCGCATGTTGACTGGCGCGCACCTGCATGTTCCATTAAGCTACAAGTTGGAGCCTCTGAGATAATGTGGCCACCCTGTTGGTCCTTATTTGGTCACGTGGTTCTGCAGCGTTGTAAGGCATCTCGGACACACCAACTTGGTGCAAAGGAAACGCAACATTGAAATACTATTAACTGAGGCGGATACTCATTTGACAATTCAAATTTAAAGTTAATTCAAATAATTTAATTTCGTTATAATCTCACGCATTTTCCATCAACAGAGTATTTTTTTAACCATTAACTCCCATCATTAGAAAATGATTATACTGTCTATAAAAGTTTTAGAAAGTTCACATTAATAACTGAATAATTATTATTCCATTGTTTTTTTTTAGGTGATATTGGGGTAGTAGTATTACAGTACCTCATATTTCATAAATGCACAAAGTGCATTTGACTTGAGTTAATATTCAGGCCCGAAACCTGTGCTATTTTTATATGCCATTGTTACTGTTTTTTTTTTCATACTTGAAAAATGCAAAATGCACATACTTCATAAATGTACAATGTTCATTTGACTTGACACTTTTTACCTGAGGTGAAATAAAAGTGTTTGTTAATGAAAAAGTAAATTACGTGGGCATCCATTATTCAGTGAAATGTCTTTTTTTTTTCTGAATATTCAATTTAAATCAAAACATGTTGTTAGATTAATCGATTACTAAAATATTCAATAGTTGCAGCCATAATTTCAGCCATGATTTCAATTCAAAAAGTCTGCACTATTAATAGTTTCAGGTTAATTATCATTCTGATTTTGAAAGAAGAAATGAATGGATTAATCGCTTAATCTCAAAAATGGCTTGAAATATAAATACTCCTTGTATCAATCGATGCTTAAACATATGAATCTCCAGTGAATAACTTTCTTATCTAAGCATTTCTTCTGGACTGCTGCCTGCAGGCAACTGTGTTGTGCAAATTGGCGCTGTATAAATACATGAATGGAGTTGGACGTCAGCCACTTTTCACTGATAGACCGCCCGGGTTTTAAACATGGAAACTGCTTAGCCTGTTTTGCAGATAGCGCAGGACTGATTGGCGTGGCCTGCCTGCTGACACCTTTCCACTTGTAATCCAGACGTGTAAATTGGGTTTGCAGCCACACTGCTTTGTCTTAAAATCTTATGCTTTAATTTATTAAAGCATGAAGTTATGTTCTTGGAAGACGACCACAATCCGATGTTAAAGGAGCCGTCTTGGAAAATTGTCTGGTGTCCCCTTTGGATACAAGCTTTTTACAACCCCTAGCTAGATGCTTAATACTAGTAAAGATGTCACCTTTTTTGTGTCCGACTCTGCTGATACAGTCCCAATATTGCACATTTTTGGTAGTAGGCATCATTCTCACTTTTTGATACTGATGACTGTCATCACACTGAAATATTTTTGAAACTACTTCCTGTAAGTGAGTTTTAGGCTGAATATGACTTCCGGGGTCGTTACGTTGCTGTGTTCTGACCTATTTTTTTAACATGTCGATTTCATGGGATCATGCACCTATTGCGTTATTTAAAAAAGATGGTGGTAACTTGGTGGTAAAATGTTCTAGTGTGGATCTATGCCCCACAAACGCATGATTCAATAATCTGCGCAACCCGTTCCATTTACTAATTTTTGTCGGATATACGATTTGTGGGCCACATACGCCGAGTGGGCCACACCGAGTGAGTAACTTCATCGATGATCGACCAAATGGGGACACCCCTAATTATTGTGACAACAATAAGTGAACTAATTGGCCGTGATTGGCATTAAAACATTTTTCAAACTTTCATTATGAAAATGAATGTAATCCATTTCATAACTTTGTTTTGCTGAAGTCCCTCCCAAAAGAAGAGCGACATCAAACCAGACTGTAATGGTTTGTGTCTGTTTGCCAAATATTTTGTGCGTCAACCTTGGCTTGCTTTTAAGTTTATTTCCCCCTGAGGCATTCTGCTGGTGATTCTAGAACCCTGTTGTCGCTCTTTAACCTATATCTGCAGGCTGTTAGAACCAAATACAGTGGAATCCGCTTAGTGATCACGTTTGTACATGCCAATTTGATCAGTGTAAGCGGATGATCACTAAAACTGAAGTTACATTATTATTATTTTTTAAATGTAGAATGTTATCTTAATGCCATTTGTATGTTTTTTTTTTCAATGAGAAAAATCAAATTAACAGATAGCTTACACATTTACTGTGTCGTGCAAGTTTGTGCACGACACAAACCTCTGTTTTGTGCCACATAAAGAAATCCTTTGTACCGAGTACCGTGTTCAAGACGACCACAATCTATGCTCACAACGCTGTGTGTAGCACCCCGTGACCATGTGTGGACCAATGGGGTGGCCGCATTATCTCAGAGGCACCGACTTGTAATTTAATGGAACATGGCATCGCCGCCCAAAACTTGATTTTTACACATGTTTAGATTCATAAAATTGATGATTTCTTGATTACTCTAACCTAATTATTTAAACTGCATATGTATGGAAGTGATTCCGTCCCAAGCCTTTTGATCAATATAAGCGGATGATCAGTATACCCGTGATCACGATGAGTTTACACATTCATGCAATTCATGATGGGTCTCTCCACATTCACACGTTTCAGTTAGGACTGTACAATTTTGCTTAGAAATAAAATTCTGGGGCGTCATTGGCTGAGTGGTTATGGACCTCGCATCTAACACACCCCCATTCATGATAATGGCTCTGTGTCTACTACAGTGTAATGCACCGCAAGTTCTCCTCCTTGCATTGTCGGCCTGTCTGCGATGTCTACCCAGTTTCAGACTTATCATATACAATAAACATCAAAAACGCTGATGATGAAAGAAATAACGGTCTATAACAGCGTCTTTTAACGGCGTAGCCGTTAGACGCTGTGCCGAGAGGCAGCCGCTCACGTAGTCTTTTTGCTGTGGCTTAGGACCACAGCGCACGCAGCGCCGTGAGATCGCGTCTCCTCACGGTCATATACTGCACGTTCGCTAGTCCCTGCTCTCTTATATTATTTATATGAATAATTCTGTATATAACAATATGCAACACCACCTGCAAAACCACAGTAACTCGTTGTGTTGCCATACTAAATCAGTTACTTCATTGACATACCACAATTTTCCTAGAAACTTTAAAAATAAAAATAAAAGGTAATTTTACGATTAGAAAGACGGAAAGAAAATGGATGTAAGGTGGCAGAGAGTATCTAGATTCTCTACCAGGAGTTTAGAAAATGCGGTGTTGGAAATGTGAGGCTTTTTTGTTTTATTTGGTTTAAATGACAATGTGATGCTCTTAAGAAAATATATTTTTATTACAATAAAAAAATCATAAGAAATCTAATTTCAATTTCAAATGTTTTTATTTATTCATCTTTGCGTAGCCCTACTAGACCCAGCCCTTTCTGCCACAACGAGTCAACGACAATCTGTGTCCGTTCGCTCTGTTGTCATTTTGTTAATGGTTATTACTACGCCGTCATGAACCCCTGACCTCTACACCAGATAAAGATCCACCCTAGAGATCTAAAGCCGTAGTCCTGTAACTCTAGTGGGATAAGCCCTAAGCCGAACAATGTCCTGTGGTGTGGACACCGACTGACGCTGGTCTGTGTATACTTAGAGAAGAGTAATTACAATAATAATAATTGTTCACATTGTTGTACTGTCAGCCCCGACTCCAAATTCCTCATGTGCCTCAAAAAATTGTCATCACTGCTGTAGTAACACGTGCAGGAAGGTTCCGCGTTCCTCTTTCTTGTGTGTTCATGTATGGCTACTAGAGCTGCAACTAACGATTGTCTTGGTTATCGATTAATCAGCCATTTTCACTGGCGATTCATCGTCTGTTCTTTTTTTTGTCCCTGTCAAAATCGGAACGACTATTCATCTGAAACATTGCAAACTTTTTAATGTCTCACTATCACCACTGATTGCGTACTACCTAGACCTGCAACTGAATAATCGATTCATCGATTATTTAATTAATCGGTTAATCAGCAGCGATTATTTGTTTCCTTGTTTGGTCCGTCCTCTGCTCAAATGTGTTGAATATATGTTGACTGTTAACAGTGACTGCACTACAAAGCAAATGTATGCCATAATGGTACGGAGAATGGTGGGTTCGCTCCAGATTTGCCACATGTCTCCTCCCACTTCTTCAGCCCTTTCCAGCCAATTCTGAATGAAGCTGAAAATGAAAATGGTCCGAATGGCACACAAAAATGCAGGAGAGCTGGGAAACAGACCAACAGCATACTTATGGATACGGGAATCGATCTCATGATGGCGTCGTGCACTGTGAAATGGTTTCACATCGTTTTTGTTGCTTTCTTCTACTACTTGCTTACATTTTGTGATGTTATACGTTAACATGAATAAAACATTTGAGGCCAATGTATAGAACCTTCCATTTGTTTCACGGATGCCGATAGAGCACTGATGTAGCATGAAAAGAGCCTATCAGATTTATATTGCTGAGTAATGCTGACGGATACATCGGTCGGACAGTACTTTATATGAATAGTGGACGCTGTAGTTTCAAGAAGAATCTGTGTTAAAAGCTTCACAGTCATAGTCTTAACCCAGCTTTCATTGTGACCTACGTAACTCAAATGTTAAATATTCCTCAGCAATGTGATATGTTAATCCAAAGTCTAAACTTCCAATTTAATTACAGTTTTGAAAGATATCACTTCTCTCAGTAAAATGAATGGTAACTCCACAAACACATGGCTAAGCTTGTATGACTCATCTGAATTACGTTATGAGAACTTATGACCACTGCCAATGTTCTTCCCACAGTGAAAGAAGGGTACTTGCCAGTCTGCTACTTGTCATATTGTGTTCAGACGGTACGGTTCCACAGCGGATTGTATTGCAACAGCAGCTTTTAATGGTTCACTGCGACTTGGTTTCCCTGTGTTCAACTAGTCTTTTCCTGGTTGTCTGTGAGCTTACTGGAATGGAGATTCGTTGTAATTGCATGTTTAGGTTGGAATTGCATGTTTAAGGCTGGCACTAATGATTATTATAGCAACTTATTTTGATCATCGATTATAATCGCCCATTTTACAGACAATTAATTTTTCAGTTCAAAGAGAGTTATTAATATTGCAAGAGTTTGCAATATTAATATTTAACAAAAAAAATGCCAAGTTTTTTTTTGGGGCGCAAGCGATTGTTTTCATTCTTTATTGAGAGAGACAGTGACAGGATTAAATCGGAAACTGGGATATAGAGTCAGGGGAGAAAAGCAAGAAAGGGGATTCTAACCCACTGCGCTGCTCGGCCTGAGGGACGCGCTCTCTAACCACTCTGCCACTGCACGCCCCCACACATTTTTTAGTATTGGCATGGAAGAGCCAACTCTTCCATGCTCAATTCATATTGGTTTTTCATATTGGGTTTTCACATAATATGTTAGATGTTGGCAATGGCGACTGGCATTGGGAACAAGAAATATTAAACATGTTTGAGTGGAAGATGGGCCAAACAAGGAAATGATTAATCACTGCCGATTAATCGATGATCAAATTAGTTGATGATGATTTTAAAATGGATAAAAATCTTTTTACAGATGATTTATCAATTATTAATCTGTTCCCCTTTTTGAGCTGTTATCAACCTGAAACTATATGAATATAATTCAACTTTTTGATTTCTCACATCTACCCAGATTTTGTACTAACATTTTTGGTCCAATACCGATAACCGATATGTAACCACTATTATGAAGTATTAGCGCATATTATTATACTTTTTTTTAAATTTTTGCACCATCAAAATAGTCTTCGCCTCATGTTTATGAAGCAGAGCAAGTTCAACATTGCCACAGAGATCCCCAAATCCCCATCCAAAATAATGCTCTAGGGCCCCCATCAACCCCTTTCCATGGGGCCCCCAAAATCCTAGAAACGGGCCTGGCATGTTTATTCTGCTTGTCATTACTTGATGACTGTGCGGAGACTCTGTGATTCATCCCACAGCCAGCGACCCCTGGCTCGTGGTCCACAGTGAAGAGTGCAGATGCTGAACATGACTAATTGCTGTGCGTTGGCCTCTGGTGTATTGTGTTTCGGCCATGGCCGACAACCAACAGTCTAATGTGGTAATGGAACAGCAATAGCAGACGCTCCCGAGGGCTTACATATCCTGACCTCCCAGCTCCTACATCAGAATCGGAATTGACTGTATTTCATTATGGTGGAATTGCAGAGATGGCAAAAGTACCCACATTTCTTAAGAGTAAAATACATTTGTAGCCGTACAAGTTGTTTTTCTACAAAGTACTGATTTCAAGTATCTTCTCGAGTAGAGTATAAAAAGCTACAGGCTCAGAAACGTACTCAAAAAGTATTTTTGAAATAACAAAGTTAAAAATGAAATTGTATATAAAATGCACATTTTCAATGCCAGTTTTACAATGTTTGAATTTTTGAATAAATTGTTAAAAACCTAGCCTAACTTACTTCACGTAAGGTTCATCAATCCCACGAACATTAAAATTAACATCTGTTATCGCCTACTGGCACTATACATATCCCTATACACTCACACTATACATATCCCTACCATCGGTGCTAAAAAAAAAAGTAAGTCACCTGTTTTGGGAAAAGTAAGGAGTAGAAGTACAAATATTTTGTTAAGACTCTACTGAGTACAAGTAAAAAGTCATCAGAGAAAAAAGTACTAAAAAGTACTCTAAAACTACAGATACATGAAAAAACTACTAAATTACAGTAATTAGGTATTTGTACTTCGTTATTTGCCATCTCTGTGGAATTGCAAGCAAGCAATGTAGATAGGGTGGATTACACTAGAATAGGCCATTTTTACAACTTCCTGTTTACAACCTCATGTGGGACAGTCAGCTGCCTAATGTGAGACAGTGAAATGTGTTGATCAGTTGAACTTAATGTTATACACATTACCATAGTTTGCTTTACCGTAGTTTCACTGACATTCATGATTCATTAGTTTAGGGAGGAGCTTGCTTTAGGCGGTGGCCCAAATTAGGACAGACCACTCTTCATGGGATTTGGACTCTGACAGGACACTACGGTGAACACAATAATATAATAACAATAGTAATGATAATGACAAGAATAATAATCTATAAATTAATCAAATAATGACATCCCTAATCAGCTGTCATGTTTGGGTAAAATATTTTTATTAATCATCATCCTCACTCGTGTTGTCTGGCTGACCGTTGGGGCGCCACTGAAATCTTTGCAACCAGCTCTCTCCGTCTCTCTCTGTCCTCGTACACTCATGATGTCACTCAGCCTGCAGCTTGTCCACTCTTGGATGTTATCTTCCCATCGTCTTCCTCTCCTATGCTTTGAAAGATTGTTTTTGAGAGTCCTTGTGACATTTTTCGACTGTGTTTAGCAGATCTTCATATGGTCCAATGGCTTGTTTTATTCTGGCTTTCATCTCTTTGTTGGTGATGTGTCATGTTTAGGTAAAAAAAATATATATATATATTGGGGGATATTTAGGGATCCTCAACAATTTTCAAGCAGAGACGGGTGAAAGGTGGGCATGAGGAACGAATTATATATATTTTTAATTTTTTAAATTTTTTACAAAAGTAAAAAAAAAGCGCACAACATAAAAAAAGAGCAGATTAGAGCTGCCACCGATTTATTATTGAAGTAATCGGCAACTAATCTTAAAATTGATTAATTGGTAATCATTTTCTTGTTTGGTCAATCATCCTCTCAAATGTGTTTACAATCAATTCCCAGTGTCGGACCATACAATAAAGGCCACACAATTCAGTGTCTCCTACATGAAAAGCCTATGTTTTATAAGCTAGCATGGGATAGTAGGCTGATATTGAAATGATAGCAGGCAATATGCAATGAGTGGCGATAGTGAGACATCGAAAGGTTTGCAATATTAATAAAGTTTCCGAAAAAAAAATACAGATTCTTCAATTTAATTGCGAGTGATAGTGGCCGATGAATCGATCAAAATAATCATTTATTGCAGCTCTAATTACAACATAAAACGTACACAAAGTGAGGGGAACAGAAGGAGGAAAGGAGGGTGTTATCAAGGGGCATCAACAGCTGTCAGGTTTTAATAGTTTTTGTTCCCAATATTTGCTGGACATTTCCGGACTGTTAACTTGAGGATTTCTGTGAAGGCTTCTTTCCCCTTCATGTACATCACTGGCTACTGCTTCTGGGCATTGGTTTCCTACGGGGGCAGCAGGAAGCTGCTGGACTTGTTCATAACAGACGATGATTACACAATGGTCAATTTATCACCCTGCTCTGGCCAGGACCGGCTCGCTGGCCCCTGTGGCCATGGTTCACCGGTCAGAAATTCCTCTCTCCTGCATATTGTCTTGGAGCCGACACTTTCGGCCACTCTGTGATTGATTCAGAGGAGGGGGAAAAAACATGATGTCACAGTGGTTTCCACTGTGAGGCTCTGAATCATCAGTTGTCAGAGGCTTAGGGCGTCCTAGTTAATCCTCGATTGGAGCAGACTGTTGTCCCATGGCCACTCGAGGGCAGCGCTAAACATGTCTTCATTAGTCCAGACTAACATGGCAGTCGGTAGGTCAGTGGTAACGTTTGAAAATGGATGTTACTGACTGTATAGCAGTTGAATTCTGCTTGAATTCTATATTGAGAGCGAGATGGTGACAGGATTAAATCGGAAACTAGGACAAAGAGTCTGGGGGCATTGCAGAAAAGTCGGAGAGGGTATGCAAACCTGAGGCGCTGCTCGACCTGTGGTCTGGGGGGTGCGCTCTATAACCACTCTGCCACCACGCCCATTATAAGCACCAACCTGCTGTTGTGTTCTCTGAATATTATCTGCCTTGCCGTTAACCACCTTCCATCCTCCCCCTGTCTGACTCAGTCTCTGACTGACACAGGTCTGTGTGTTGCATAATCATCAGCTCTATAAATACTCAGTGGATTTAGCTGAATCCAATAATAATAGAGAATAATGGAGTTTGGAAAGTAGGGGTGCAACGATTAGTCGATTAATCAATGACTAATTGATAATGAAATGAATCGACAACTCATACAATAATCAATTAATCGCCAAGGATTCGAATCATTGTTATTGTCAGCAGGTTTTTGCTGACCTCACAAGCTATTGAACTACACAAATTCAATATTACTTGATAATTCCTGGAATTACAAAATATGATTAATACTTTTCAAGATTATTGATAAAAACATCAATATGAAGAAAACCATGAAAATATTAGCGTAATAAGTTTGTGTCGGAGTAATTGTGCATTTATTTCCTAAGGTGAACCGAAAATTGACTACATTTAAATATATCTATAGTCGACTAATTGTTTAAATAATCGCCAGCGAATTGACGACTGAAATAATTGTTAGTTGCAGCTCTTATTAACAGGTTATTCAGTTTTAAAAATGGCAGTTATTCATTGATCAAAATAATGGCTAAGGCTGTGAATCTAATACAAGGGTAGCAGTTGGGACTGTGTAGTCCTATACTGATAATGCATAAAGCCCTTAGCATTAGGCCGTATATCAATTTAATCATATCTGAACCGCAGGTCAATCCCTCAGAGTCATCTTTATTGGGAACAGATTAAGTATAATCAGATTACAGTAGTCGGTAGAGATGGCCCGGTCACCGATTTTCTTTCCGAATCTTTGATTTTTTTTTTTTTTTTTTTTTTTTTTTTTTTTTTTTTTTTTTTTTTTTTTTTTTTTTTTTTTTTTTTTTTTTTTTTTTTTTTTTTTTTTACTAGTGTCATTTTTCATCTTTATTGGATATGATTATTCGAAACTGGGATGAAACGATTGGGGGTAGACATCACAGACAAGCAGACGAGGGGGAGGAGAACTGGAAGCACTGCGGACGCTGCTGTAGGCGCAGCGCCATTAACATGAATGGAGGCGCATTGGGTGGGGTGTCCGTAAACACTTTTATTTTCACATCAGTTGCAAATCAAGACTTGGCACAGAAATCCTTCGCTTAAGTTGCATGAAAGTCAAGACATGATATACAAGAGATTTTATTCATTAAAGAACAAGAACATGGAAAGAAAACAAAGAATAATAAAGAATAAACACACCACCTCTTTCTTAGTGCTGCTTTCAGTCAGAAAGTTGTTTAATGTTGTTTAATGAGTAACTGTAAAAGTAACCTACCCTACCCTGTTCATTGGTTCAGCTGTTTGGATATGAAGATTACCGCAGGTTGTTGAGCGTGTTACTAGGAGCAGTGAAAACATTAGTCCCTGTTGAACCGACCTCCTGAGAGTTAATGACGCACACTCCAAAATGAGAGACGGTTTGCATTGGAAAACAAACCACAACAGTATTGTTTTTTACCAAGGGTTATCAAGGGTTATTTCGTCTGCACTTGGGAGAAATCATGGATTCTACTGGAACTGCAAATTAGTTGATAATCGATTATTGAAAATGTGCAATTCATTTTCAGTGATTATTCCTTTCCTTGTTTGGCCCATTCTCTGCTCAAAGATGTTTGTGGCCCTGTCCATTTCTTGGACACTGAATAATGTTAAGGCCGACAGCAATAGATAAAATACAATAAAGTGAACACGTAAGCTTGTGTGAAAACCCAATCTGTTAAAAGTTAGCATAGAAAAGTAAGTGCTTCTATGTTGATACTAAAAAATGGAAACGTTAGCAAAACGTGGAGATGGCGAAAGGTCAAAAGTTTGCAATATTAATTTAACATGAATCGTTCCGATTTTAAAGGACAAATGAACCAATTAATCATCAGTAAAAATGGCCGATTAATTTTGCAGCAACAACAACAACAAAAAAACTAATTAATTAATCATTGATGTCCCCATGGTTACAACTATCGCTCCAAGCACAGATTTGATTGGAAACAATGCCTTGCGGTGACAGTTTGTCAGCCGTGCTCCGAGGCATGTGTTTTTGAACATTAGTGGTTTGTAGGTCCATCTGCAAGCTCAGACGTGCAGCCTGTTCTGGCAGCCTGGTTTATCTACCAAGCTACATGCTGTGACAGGTTGTGTGATCATTTACTCAATACCCCTTTTCATACTGCACTTAGCCTCGGGATAAAGGTGCTCACGGCCCGTTGGCTGATGTAAACATTCGCACGTGGCCACTGCGGCAAGTTGTGGATAGATTAAATAGAAAATAACGTGCCGGGCATTGCCTTGTTTACATATCAGTTCACATGTGGCTGCCAAAGATGAGAACCTCCCTTAAAGTAGGTGGAAAAAAGAATCATGTTTTAAAAGGCTTTCTGTGTTTATGTTGGGCATAGGGAGTCATAGTAGACCATTTAAAACTGTATTCTGGTCGTTTTGTGGCTGCTTTACAATATCTGCCTCAAGTGGGCATACTGAAGTCCTCCCAGGACTGTTCATTTTGAAATCGAGTTCATTGTGATGTCACGCTGGCTTTCTGGTACAGGAAATGGTACAGTACAGACATAGTTTGACCCAGTTCCACACTAATATTGTACTATTTCAAATAATGACCAAGACTAAATAATATAGCATACCTCAGACGCAGTGTCGATTAGTTGCCGATTATTGACACGATTAATCGACTAATCGGTTGGATAATTTTTCCTTTAAAAGTACCCCAAATTCTTACAGTGTAAGAACAGCCTTACAACCTAACCTAAGAACCTTAACCGGACAACTTATAATATCAAATCTGGTTATTCTTCACACACACACACACACACGGATAAGCATACAGACACATATGCATAACCCAGACTGCCTCTGCACTAGGAGACCAGAGTTTGAATTGTGGTCACATAAGAAACAAGATAACGGGCTGGATTGCTGAACATAATTTGGGTGAAAATCCATCTTGAAAATGTCATGAGCTAGGACAGAAGAGTAGGCTTATAAAACTAACAAAGGCGTTTTAGCGTGCCAACTACAATATGCGGAGATAGTGAAAATCATAGATTTCAATAGATTTTGTGACAATTGATG